>MU226899.1:382481-398464 GCA_018584345.1 Thuja plicata
TTAATGAAGATGCCTTAAGCCTATGTCTCTCCCATGCCTTATTAATGCCTTGGGTATTAATGGCTCTTACACCTTCATTAATGAGCCCCTTCACTCATTAATTCACCTTGTCCCCCCTCTCTCTCTCCCATTCTTCTATAAATAGAAGCCATTTTTGAGAGTAAAGAAGCCTTCACCTTAGATTGTAAATGTATTGTTATGCTGCAAGATTAATATTAGAATCATATTTCACTTATTATTCCATGCTTTTTGCATTGTTTCATTTCAACTTTTAGAGCTATAATGCATATTTTATCATCTTTTTAGCTTGTTTTTAATCTAAAATCCTTCATGCTAGGTTGTATTCATCACTAATTTGTAGCATATTCTGAGGGCTGATATGTTACTAATTAAACTCTTCCTAGTTAGCAGGCAATAGGTCAATATTAGTGGTTTTGAATGTTTTATCTAACCTTTTGGACTAATGCAATGACTTATTGAATGTTTGTGTCTTTTTCATCAGGTGCCAAATACACACGCACAAGTCCATGCTTAGGCATTCCCATGGTCTGGTTGGAATGGGTACCAGTTTATATAGGCCTACATTTGTAGATGTTCATTTGGCCTTCTGACAGATAACACAACCCTCAACATATCTCTTCACATCCAAGTTCATCTTGGGCCAAAAATAGAATATTTGGACTAACTCTTGAGCTTTATTAACCCCAAAATGGCCACTAAGTGCACGATTGTGTTTCTCTTGTATGAGATTAATTCTAATAGACCCCCTAGGGACACACAACTGACCCCCTTTAAATGATAGACCAGACTGCAAAGTGTATTTAGAGTATTGACTATGAAAGTGATTTTTTATACTCTTGACATACCTTGTAGATGTCTGCAAAGTCCTCATCTTCATCATACATGTCCTTGAAGTTGTCAATTCCCATAATCTGGAGTTGAATCTCTTAAATGGTCAATGCTCTTCTTCTCAAAGCATTTTCAAATTTATTCTGCAACCCTTTCTTGTGTCTGATGTTGAATGTATATGCTTGTAGGTATTCAATAAACTCAATGCTTGGTTGTCAAAATAGACAATAAAATCCTTTGGCAATAGATAATGCCTCCATTTTATCAATGACTAGACTAGAGCATATATCTCTAGGTCATAACAAGAATATTTCTTCTTATCTTCACTCAACTTCTCTGAATGTAAAGCCACTAGTCTTCCCTCGTGGCTTAAGACAACTCCAATTTCCACATTGCTAGCATCACACTCCACTGTGAACTTTTTTTCAAAACTTGGCAACACTAAAATTGGTTGGGTTGTAATCTTCCTTTTCATTAGCTCAAAGCCATTATTAGCTTTTTCATTCCAAACAAACTTGGTTTGCATGCCTCCCATAATTGTATCTAACATAGGAGCACATATTGCACTAAACTATTTTATAAACTTCCTATAGTATTATGCAAGACCACTAAAGATCCTTACCTTAGTGCTTGTCCTTGGAGTATGCCATTTGATGATGGCCTCAACTTTTCTTGGATCCATTTTTAAGTTCCCCTGTGATAGCACAAAACCAAGGTACACCAGCTCTGTCTTGATGAACTCACACTTTTCTAAGTTGATCATCAACTTCTCCTCGTGCAACTTCTTAAAAACCAATTCCAAGTGCTTGAGGTGCTCCTCCCTTGTCTTACTATATATGAGTAAATCATCTAAGTAGACCACTATAAACCTCCCATTGTACTCTTTAATTACTTCATTCATCAACCTCATGAATGTTGATGGGGCATTTGACAACCCAAATGGCATGACAAGCCATTCATACTGTCCTTCTATGGTTTTGAAGGCTTTTTCCACTCATCCCCTTCATTCACCCTTATATGGTGATAACCAATTTTTAGGTCTATTTTTGTAAAGTATCTAGCCCCTCCTTGATATTCCATTAGGTATTCTATCCTAGGGATAGGGAACCTATACCTAATGGTAATCCTATTTATTTCTCTAGAGTCTATACATAATCTCCAAGTTCCCCCTTTCTTAGGTGCTAGGACTATGAGTATGACACAAGGGCTAATGCTCTTTCTTATAACACCTTGTTCTAAAATTTCTTGAACTTGTCTAGCAATCTCTTCATTCTGTTGGGGAGTCATTTTATAGGATTACTTATTGGGTAGGGTAGCTCTAGAGATTAGGTCTATTTTTTGGCTTACTGACCTCTTAGGTGGTAAGGTGGCTATCTATCCATCACTCACTATCCCTTGATACTTTACTAGCATCTCTTGAACTTATTTTGGTAGCTCTGTCTTCTTCTCTGGTTTGTCTGCAACTTCCTTTTACTTTAGCACTAGTGCAAAGCCAACTCCTTCTCCTTCATCTAGAGTCTCTAAGAACTCCTTTTCACCCACCATGAGAACATTGGGACCAGTATATTTCACTTCTGCATCCTCCAACAGTGACTGGATTTTTTATGTCACATTGTCTTTCTTGAAGGTATATGAGTTTTTCACTCCATAATGCATGGCCATCTAGTCAAATTTCCATGGTCTACCTAGGAGAAAGTGACATGAATCCATAGGTAAGACATCACACAAGACTTTATCCTTATATCTCCCAATGGAGAGTTCCACCCAAGCTTGTTCATTAACTAGGACATGTTGTCCTTTATTTAGCCAAGTGACCTTATAAGGATTGGTGTGGGGTATCCTTGTCATTTTTAGCTTACTGATTGCCTCTTCTAATAGTATGTTGTTAGGTGATCCTGAGTCTATGATGAATCTATACACCTTGCCCATCATCTTACACTTTACTCTAAACAGTGCTCTCCTCTGACTGCTTTCTTCCTTCACTGGTTCTTTTATCAGAGTTCAACTCATCATAAGATTTTCTCCTTCCTCTGATTCCAATTGTACTTCAGGTTTCTTGTTCCCACTTATCTGTTCATGGACATAGTTCACTCTTTTGTCACCTCCTTGAGAGGTACTTCTATTCTCTAGACACCTATAGGCTGGATGTCCTAACTGATTATAGTGATAACACTTCATGTTGGAAAAATAGTTGCCTCTCCCTTGGCTACTGCCTCTTCCTCTATTGTTAGATTTCCTCCCTCTACTTGAACTTATTCTATTGAAATTTCCTTGATGTTGTCCAATGAACTTAGTCTCTGATTGTCCTTTAGATTCAGAGCTCCTTCCTCCATAACCACTTCTTTTTCCTCTGGTGTCTCTTCCTCTACCTCTTCCTCTTGAAGTATTGGAATCTTGTTTCTTCTTCAACTTATCCTCCACCTTGATAGAAATTTTGTGGAATTTATGAACTGTATTTGGATTCAAAAGACTCATCTCATCTTGAATGGTCCATTTGAGGCCATTAAGATACCTTGCTACTTTCACTTTCTCATCTTCTGCTATCCTTGACCTCATAAAGTCTTTGAAAATCTTCAGTGTATGAGTTGACATCTAGGTCCTTCTATCTTAGACTTTGTCTTCTCTTGTGGAGTTGGATTTCATACTCCTTAGGGATGTAAGCATCTCTTATTCTTGCTTCCATAGCTTTCCATGAAGCAATGGGTCTTTTCCCTTCCTTCTCTCCCTCTCATCTTGGATGAACTTCCACCAAGTGAGAGAAGATCCTCTCAATCTTGCTTTAGAAAACTTCACCTTTTGAGCCTCTATGATTTCATCACACTCAAAATGGTTCTCTAGTCCTTTTTTCCAATCAAGGACTACCTCTAGTTCCATTTTTCCATTGAAAATGGGAACTCCTTCCAATGCTTTACCACTCATAGCCTTTAGGGATTTCAGAAATGGTTGCTCTTGAAAGACAAGATCAGCTTCAGGGACTTCATCTTCAAGGGCAATCTCTTTTCCTTTCACTTCCATTCTATCCTTCACTTCATCTGCCTTTACATCAACTTCATTCGCTTTTTTCTCCAACTGAGCAAGCCTATCTTGGAGTAGCCTATTCTCCTCCTCTTGTTCATCTACCTTATTTTCTAATTCAGCATTAGTCACCATTGTTGACTCTCCACTGGATTCCTTTGGTTGTAACAATAACCACAAGCTTGATCAAAGAGGCTCTAATACCAATCTGATAGAAGTAACCTTGTAGAGTGTGCTTACACAAAAGCTTCTAGACTAGTCTTTTCACTTTCTAGTCCACTTAGGAACCCAATAGATCTTTAGGAATTCTCTAGTCTCTAGGTACTAAACCTAAGACCACTCCTATTTCTTCTCTAGGAGTTTTTAATTTTTTGTTTCACTCTAAGGGACAACTATCTCATAGTTTTGTCTCAATGCTTCCTATGGCTTGAAGAATTTCAAAGCCAAATTATTCATACCAATCACTCTCTTGCAAGAAGGGTCATGTATAGGCTTATAATTTTCACTCTGCATCCATTCCACTCCATTCCCATAAGTCTTCAAACCCAAGTTGGTCGAGTTCACTATTTGCCTTCAAAATGTCCTATTAGGCCTAATGATCCTATTAGCCCTATCTAGAGGGTTTTTTCTAGATTAACTCTCAAAAATCACTCACAACCCCAAAAAATAATTAGGGATATAGATAACCTTTTGGGAGATATAAAATATTTCTAAGGTTTAAGTTTCCCAAACTGTCCGTACATCACTGTCCTAAAAAGTAGGGCTTTTAGGCCTATTTTGGCTCTCTACTAGCAACTCTTTGATTTCTCTTCAAAAATCAATCCAGATGGATTGGTTGGGCTTTGAGATTGAAACTAGGGACCTATGAGACCATAATAACATTGGGACCACACTTGGTTCAGTCCTCCATTACACTCCCTTGTCTCTGCAAATGGATTTGTCCCTGTCATGCTCCTAACTAGGCTGTCCTAACTTGCCTAGGGCATGAACTTATAAATGTAAAACATCTCTCTTGACCTCCTACCTCTATATAAACTATTTAAATTGGATCCCCTAATAATTTAATTCAACATTTTATGTTTTCCATGGTTGAATTTCATGGGGGAGCCATGAAAGCAAAGTTACCCTGAATCACACCACCAAACTACCTAGTTTAGGATTATTTTTGCACAGATAGAAAACTAACTCAAAAAAATAACACCCTAAATGAAAATTTATTAGAACACACCCCTATACATGAATCCATATTTTTATCTTAGGATTCAATCCATTAAAATTCTCTGTAACACCAAATACTCGAAAATCACACTAACACAAAATTGCAGTCACTTTTCACTATTCAAAAATTGCTTACAAAAACTCATGCCTCAAGAAATGAGTCCAATAAATCCTTAAGATGCTTCCTCCTTGTTTCTAGGATTAGTTCATTACTTTCCCATTCCTACAATGAAGGTAATTCAAAGTTGTCGAGTTGCATGCAATATTTGCAAAAAATTGCAAATGTTGTCATGACAACTTTTGAGCAACTTTTGGCATCTTTTCATTTATGCCTCCTCCCTATCTTTTAGGGCTTCTAACCCCTATATATCAATGAAAAAACCTAATAAATTCCTAGAAAAGCATCTTTCCTTCTATTGTAGATTCTAGGACACATTTAGGCCATATTTCCCATTTAGACCAATTTTGCAATAAAGAAAACCTAACTATACTAGGTTGGATTAGATACTAACTATCTATCCACCTAGTAACACATCTTGCATGACCTTCTAAGGTCCAATTTAAACAAAAAATTTGACTTGGCTAAGGTCAGATACAAGCCAAAACTTGAGGGCTTTGAGGATTTCTTAGGTGCTCCTGTACCATATCTACTATTGGAGATGTTGGTTTGCAATTTTTAGACATAAAATATATATAACCAACAACAACTATGACTGTGGAACAGGTGATGGAAAAAAAGATTCATAACATAATGATGATTTATATAGATTCTTCACTCAGCTACTCAGAATTTGATGATGTAAAGGACTACCCTACAACCTATGATATGTGGAAGAAATTACAAGACATTCATGGAGGAGATGCAAATGTAAAGAGAGCCAAAGCAGAAAGTATGAGAGGACAATTTGATCAGATGAAAATGAAAGAAGGAGAAGACATTACAAGATACAGTGAAAGAATAAAGAATATTTTTAGTGCCATCAGATCTATAGGAGGAATAATTGAAGATACAAGAGTGGTCAACAAGGTATTAAGAACTTTACTTCCTATTTATGCTATTAGAGTTTCATCTATTCAAGAGATGAGGTGAAAAAAGGATATAACTCTGGATACATTAGGTAGAAGGCTTAGAAATTTTGAGCTGGACAACTTTGAAAATTATTCTCCTAGCTCTAGCAATCTTGAGTCTGCATTCAAAGCTAAATTAAACCTTGGAAAGAAGGATAGATACTCAAAAGGGAAGAAGATTGAAAGTGATAGTGATGATGAAGATCTAGATATCATTGAAGCATTACTTGCAAGGAGAGCTACCAAAGGTAAATACAAAGGTAAAATTCCATTGATTTTTTTCTCATGCAATGAGGTTGGTCACATTGCAAGTGTTCAAACAAAGAAGACAAAGATGAGAAAATTTTTAGCAAGTACAATGGCAAGAAAGATTTAAAGAAATTCTAGAGCTACAAGGACAAAGGTAAGAAGTCTTGTTATATTGCTAAGGATTCTGATAGTGATGAAGAAGAAGATGAAATGGTTTATATTTCTATAAAGGATGAGTCAGATGAAAAGACAACACTTTTCTCACATATTAGTAAAAATGACACATGGATAATTAATAGTGGCTGTTCTCATCACACGACTAGTGATAAGACAAAATTTGAACATCTTTAACACTATGATGGTGGGAGTGTTAGTTTTGGGAATGATGAGCCCTGCTATGTGAAAGGAAAAGGTTTCATTACTCTAACAAAAGGAATAAAATGTGATAATTCTTATTGGGTTGAAGGACTAAGGAGAAATCTACTTAGTGTAGCACATCTAAACAACATTGGATTCAAGGTAGAATTCAAGAATGGTAAGGCCAAGCTCTTGGATGGTAAAGGGAACCTAGTTGGAACTGACAGACAAACAAAAGGTAATCTATTGTATTTTGATCTCACTGAAAGTTTATGCTTCATTGCACAAGTAGAAGAAAATTGGCTATAGAATAAAAGACTATGTCATGTAAATTTTGATAATCTGGTAAACATAATCAAAACAAGAGAGTTAGAGGTATTCCTATTTTGAAGAAACCTGAGTTAGAAATATGGAAACAATGTCTAAATATTACTACTCATAAAGTAATAGAAAGTTTACATGTCAAGATTGATGAGTTTGTAGAAAGATGTGAAGAGAAAAGCAGTAAAGAGCCTGAAGACTACAAGAAATTTGTGTATCATGAACCTAATACTATGCCTATGAATCAAGCAATGGTTATTGGAAAACAAAACTGTCAACCACTGAATATACTAACACAAACCGTACAACCTGAGTTGCAGACTGTGCAACCCGAGCTGCTAGTAGAAGAGACCAAGTCACAGACAAAGGGAACCCAGTCTCAGACATAGGGACCTGCATCACAGATAGAGGAACTCGAGTCACAAGAACCCAAGCATTAGATAGAAGAATAGGAAAGAATGTTTGAGAATGATAGACCTAGTGGATCAAGTCTAGAATCAAGACTGGAGGATCCATTACTCTCCAAGTACGTTAGAAGGCATCATGCACCTGAGAAAATAATTGGAGATCAAATAAAAGATGTAATTACAAGGAACAAAATCAAAGGTACATGTGTTAGGATTGGATAATATTGAGAGGGGGGGTGGGTGGGTGGGGGTGAATCTATATTACTAAAATTAATTAAATTCTTCAACCAATTAAACATTAACCATAAGCTTGCAGAAATGAAAAGAACATAAGAAAATAAAATAGTACTCATAACACCATTATTTGTTGTCGAGGAAACCATGGCCAAGGGAAAACCCCAGTGGGGATGATACCCACAAGCATGCCTTAAAGTATAGTGTCCCTGTTGGGGGACCTAGCCCTATTAGGAGCTAAATATTACATAGTACATTTCCTTTTTAAAGGAATTACATCCATGTTAAAGGCATACAACACCCTATTAGGGGCCAATTGAGCATACAACTCTACAATAAAATTCTATTACAAAATGTTCTCAGTAATGAAAAATAACAAGTATCTCTAATGCTTAGATAGTTCCTGATTATAACTCATCAATGATCTCTTTCATCCTCTACTTTGTCATTCACATTTATCTCATATCATATCATCTCTCCATGTCACTTTTTCTTTCCACAAAAATATCTTACATATATATATTTCTCTTTCACCAAGTCGGCTCTCAATGCAAATATTACATAGTCAGATTCAATTCAAAATACATTTAATAAAGTAAATATCAAATGCATAGTCGGCGTTCTTACATAGTCAAAGTATAGGTTATCATAAACCATAATCAAACTCTGATTTCCAAGAGTCCATGTCATACTCCCTTAATCATTGCTACTGTCCAACTGCTCTGTATCACCATTCTCCTATAGTATGTCTATCTCCAATTCTCTCTAACTCGATTTAGCCATTACCAAAACAAAATTTATCATAGGTGGAGGTCACACATACCCTAGAATGTCTTCCTCTAAGATCGCATGTCATAACTCACCAATCTCGATCTTCGATACCCAAAATACTTCTGTATCTCTGCTTCTATACTTAGTCAATTTATGAGTTAGCAAAAATAAACTTTATAGGAATTGATCTATAAACCAGATGTGTTTCCATAAATGACAACTGAATGAGTGAATCACTTTACACAAAATTGATCACTTTCCAAAAATCTCTCCCTTTGGCATTGATGAAAACACTTAACAAAAAATGACTAAGTGTTCCAATAAAGCCAAATTGTCTCCTTCCTTATTAATTACTTCTTATCTCTTCTCCCATTCATTTTTTTCTTCTCTTCTCCCCCTTTGAAAAAAATGACAAAGGTGCGTACAAAATAGGATTAGTTCTTTCTCACTAGTTTCAAAATATATTGAAAGGAATCTTCCAAGATCTTCAATTTGGTAATCCCTGTTTTAAACAATATTTGACTAACATGAATTAGTCCATTCAATGCAAATGATGTGGTATCTTCTTATTTCAACTCTGTAGGCATAGAATTAATCAATGACTTTGTAACTTTCTCTAAGTCTGATAGATGTGCCTCAAGTATGGATAGCTTAGGAGTGATAAAACTCTTTAGCAAATTGAATCTTGTTAATACTCTCCCTTTCTCAATATCCAATACTCCGAGTTTCACCAAAATTCTTGTTACTTACTTGTCTAACTCCGTTATAGATTGTGAAGAGGTTTCACAACTATCCATCATATTGTTTAGAGTTTCCCTCTCCTTGGCAATAATGTCTTCAATGTTATGAACATGCCTAATGGAATTCATACAATAACTAAACAGTTTTCTTCCATGTGCAATGCAACTCTTTGCATTTGACAAACAAATTTTTAGAATGCCTAAGTACCATACAATAGACTTGCAAAATTTAGATGGTTTCTTCTCTGAGTAGTTCTTTTCTGCCTTCTCTTCTACAATATTTATCAAATTCTCATAATATCCAACAAATTCATCAAGTGCTATCTTTATATTTTTTATGTCATCTCTGTGCTAGAAAACAATAGGTACTAGAAGCAATTTGTTCACAGTATCAATTTCCTTGGTGATTAATTTAGCCTTTTTATCACCTTTCTGTTCTGATATTTCTTTGACTTTAGTTAGTGCAGTAAAAGCTAATTTTACTATCTCATCTTCATCCATGTAGTCAACATTAACTTCTATTGTTTTATCTTTGTTTTCCAACAATGAGATGGAAGATGTGTTTACCTCTTTCAGTTCATCCTCTTTCTATTCTTCCTTCTTCTCTTCTTCCTCTTTCCACTCTACTTCATCTACAATAGTGTTGTCCACATTCCTTGCAAATGGGTCCTTTTCATCAAGTGATGTATCAAGTGTCACAGGCACACCAGAAACATAGAAATTTGGTTGTGAATCAACTTCTCTCTTCTCAACATTTTCCTTAGATGTCTTTGAAATTTCTTCCATTCCTAATGGTGTAGGTGAAGTGGTTTTATGAGGTGGAGGCTTCTTAGGAGTAGTATTCTAGGGTGATGGTAGAGAAGATTGATATGGAGGATAAGGAAGATGGTAGCCAAGCATTTATGAAATGGACCAGCTGAGAGGAATATCAGGAATGTAAGGACCCAATATGGAAGGATAGTAGGTAGGGGTAAGATATTGGGTGTGGTAGTGAGAGTTTCATGTATGCAACATCAACATCGACACACAGCTTGAGGGATGGTGGAATGATAGAGGAAAAGTGTGTGAAATGGATTTAAGTTTTGATATGGATCTTGGTACACGAGGACCCAAGATGGATGAAGACGTATTAAAAATAATGGATTTTGGGACATGAGGACCCAAAATAGGTTTAGGAGATGAAAAATGTTTGAAAGGAGATGGAGTGGAAGCCTTTGGAATCTTGGATGCCAATTCTAATTTTTCTTTTGTGTTGAAGTCTTGTAAGAGTTACTTAGGAATCCACACAACTTGTGATTTTCTTTTTGTGTCCAAGTCCTTTAGAATAGACTTGGGAATCCACATAGCTTGTACTTTGATTTTGGATGTTTTAACATTCAATTCTTTAATGAGGGATTTGGAATTCTCATTTTCTTTGGTGTTATTTTTTTCTTAGTGGACCTTTGTGGTCTCATTGTAGTCACATGTCGATTAGACTAGACATAGTGATCTTCATATTTAAGTGGATTCTTGAATTTTTTATTTCTTCATTGCACATCCAAATTGCTTCCAAAAGACTTGGAAATTGTGGATGAATAAGACTGATATGGCTGGTTCATATGGATGGGTTGATAGAGAGAGTTCAAGGATGTATGTCTTTGTTGATCTTGATAGGAGATAGGGTAAGTAGATGATAAGCTAGTAGTGATAGGCATGGTGGATGGAGGGATATAAGGACCCAATATAGATGGAAGGTTTGACGGTTTCAACTTTGAGATATAAGGAACAAGGATGGATTTGGAAGATGGAGAAGGTTGATGCTTCATTCTGAATGGAGGGAGATAAGGTGTGGAAGGGATATCAACATCTTTAGAGTGAGCTGCATGACCAAGGCTCTTCTCTTTTGAATTCATCTTCATATCAATAGGAGCATGAGTAAATTTGATAGGAGCAACTGAAGCTTGAGGGGATTTATCATTATGAAAGAGATTTTTAGGAATGATAGATTATGGATATGGAAGAGTATAACAAGGGGATGATGGGATGCTTAGATCTTGACAAGGATCATAAGATGGTGTACAAAGGGTACTTTTCTCTTGATTTTCAATAGGTTCCTTAGAGATGGTGGAAAGGATATCTTTATATTTCTTGGGAGATGGAGGGTTATCTTCTTGGAAGAGATGGAAGGAGATTCGAGGATCATCAGGAGACTCTTCAGATATGTGACTTAGGTCAACCATTGGATAAAGATGTGTGGTGTCTTGATCTTGATCATCATTGATATTTGTTTCTTCATACTTTGGATTGTCTCCTTGACATGGAGCCACTTCTAAGGACAAGGTAGGAGTGTTGTATTGCATGAAGGATTCTTGACACGCTGATGGAGAATCCTTTAGAATAGGTATGATAAGCATTGAAGCACATGGAAGCTTTAGGTCTATGTTCTTTGAAGCTTGAGAAAGGCTTGCATCTGTATGCTAATTAGCTTGGATCTCTTTTAGAGGTAGTCCTTGAGATTAGACATAGTTAGCATTAGGCTTAGTTCTTGATAGAGATGATGTCTGGTTGTGAAGCTTTAGGAGATAGAGGAATGGTGGAAGAAGTAGATGTGGTATGGGAACCATTTCTAGACATGGATTCCTGATATTGATCATGCTTGAGATTAGTATCTTCACTAGATGATTCATTAGGATTTTTCACTTCGATTATGCCATCATCTATGAGATCTTTTATTTTATGTTTCAAATCCATGCAAGATGAAGTTTTATGCTTATTACTTTGATGATATGCACAATAGGTACTCAAGAATCTCCATCCACGTGATGTGGCTGAAGGAAATGTGATGAGATTATGGTCAATAAGTTCCTCCAATACTGATTGATAAGATTGTCCCAAAGGAGTAAAGATTATCTCTAAAGGATAAATAGACACTTCTTGACTTACAATATCTTTCTTTTGTGGATAGAAAAGACTTTCATTTTCTTGTATCATAGTTTCCTATACATTCTCTTGATCAAAGATAGGATTGTCATAAAACTATTCTTGATCAAAGATGGGATTGTCATACCAAGATTTATCCATGTTGGAAGGAAGTGTAGAGATGTGAGAATAATGATCAATTAGAAAAGGATAGGTTGATCTTAATGAGGATTTGTCAGATGAAGTATCCTTTTCCTTCTTGTTCAATTCCTAAAGTTCAGATTTCAAAGATTTACGCTATTTTGATAAAGTTGTCATAACAATCTCTTCTTTGCTTTTAGACATTGTAAGATCATCTTGATGTGCTTGCTTAGAAGATTGAAGAGAAGGTATGATGAATCGATTGATTGACTGATAGGTGCTGAAGTGATATCTAAAGTGCTAATTAAGTCCAAGACCAAAGGACAAAAGAGATAATGTCCAATTGAGAGAGAATCAATGACTCCGATCTTGAGTCAAGGTTGACGAACCTGCTTTCACAACTCAGGATAAGGAAAACATAGACAAAGATGATAAGATTGAAATAGATAATGGGTCTCTTGGACTAGCACAACAAAGTCAGATTTCAAGACAACGAGTGAGTCAGACTGTTAATAGATTGCAGTCAAAGACAAATGCGTAGTGAAGTTGATGAGAACGCAAATGTGTGAAAATTTAGACAGAACCTTCACAACAGAATATAGAATTGGACAGCAAGTTGATAGATTTCAAATTTTGATAGTAGACGTAGAGACTCAGACAAGATCTTGACAGTTCAACACCTAGAAGTGTAGATTTTGAATCATTTGAGCATTTTGATGTTTGCTTTGAATGTTTGTTTTGATGCTTCACCCATGCAAGACACATCAAGTAGAATGTTTGTTGTAAAAAGAACAAGGACACCATAATCCTAGGTAATCCAAGGCAATATCTTCTAAATTCCCAGTTGAACCGAAGTTTAGCCACGCCTACTCATAGCGGAAAACTTAGAAGCTTGGAGGCATGACCTCCTCCTTACAGTGCACTCACTTCTTAGGCACACCAAGCTTTGAATCCCAAGGGTAATCACTTCCCAAGGGAATTTTGTCTCTACTAAGAGTCATGAAAGTGTGAGACATCTTAGTCGATCTCTGACCTTCCTCGTCAGAAGATAGAGGGTTTTTGGATACTACAACAAAGTTTTTTTAGTCAAGGCATCCAATCAGGTGGTTATACTTGTGGCAGATTAGCTCTATTATGGAGGCCTCCCAACCTACAAAAGTTATGTTCTATAGGTTTTTATGCACCACAAGGGTACCAAGGGAGATCTTCTTCCTGATATAACATATTCAACATCTATTCACTATGAGATTAATCAAAATGACATTTTTTATATACCGCTTTGGAAGGGCTTGGATTTAGCCTGTTATCAGTTGGGAAATCCACTCTCACCAGCTCTATTAAAGCTCTTGGGAGGTAGCCATGCTAAAGGATTTGTATGGATTTCTCTTTCACCTAAGATCTGCGAAGGTGAGGGGAGAGGATACGTCCATGCAATTCCTTGGGATTACAAAACTAGAAGACACTTCAGACACATAAGAAGATGACAATGATGTTTTTGGATTTCTGATCATCCCAAAAGGGCAAGAGAATAATTTCTTGACATTATTTCCATCCCTAAAACACCAAATAGAAGTTCATTTTAAAAAGTCTTGCATGTGCGTTCCTATTTTAATAAAAAAAAACAAGATACAAGCACAATGTTTAGCATTCTCTCGATCAAGGTAACCTATAAGATGATTTGTTAGTAGTCTGTGTTTTAGTCTTCTTTTTCAATGTCTTGCAAACCACTGTTAGGCTATAATCAACAAGATAAGCTAGAGAAAAACAAAGCCCAAAACTTGTCAGCATTAGAAAAATTAGAAAATCATAAATCTGATTGCATATTTAGAAACTACATGAGAAATCATGCACTTTAAAAAAAAATGCACTCAAAAAAGTTATTGTATGAGCCCGTACGAGGCTCTGGAAGCTGCAAAATGGGGATTAGGCAAGTACAGTCATCAAAAAGTGCAATTTCTGACAAATCCAGCAACCAAAAATAGAAAATGACTTCGCCATAGTGATTCTTACAAAATTTTACCCAAAATAAAAAATATTGCTCAAGAAAAGGAATTGAAATGAGAAAATTATAGCACTTTAAAGTTAGACTGCAAAACTGAAAATGCATATGGTGAAAGGCAAGAAATTTAAAATCCCTGTTGATGTCAGCAAGTCACAGGGTTAAATTTGACAATTGTATGAGTGTCTTAGAAAGCCAATAACCCTATAAAATGATGGCTGAATGGTAGTCAAATTTAGCATAAATCAAATTTGTCTATCTTCTGCTGCAATAAAATGCTCTCAAACTCTTTGACAGAGTGCCTCAAAGAAATGTCATCTAAGTTGGTTGCAATAACGACACGTTATGTACAGTTTAGAAACTTTCAAATAATTTAATTTAGCATTGAAAATGCAAAAGTCTTCAACCTCAAGCAATATTTTCTACCATACCAAAATGGGAGCTTTGGAAAAGGGTAAGAACATCCATCAAAGTATGATGCAATGGTGCATATATACGCAAATTGTTAGATAATAGACAATCCACTGGAGCTATTTGACAAAATGCCTCTTTGAGACATCATTTCATGGGGTTTAGTGATTGTATGCTATGATTGAGATATAACTATTGAAGAGGCTGCAGAAACTAAGAAATGAATATAGTCGGCTGATGTAAAAGCTAAACTCCACAACCTTACATGCACCCTACCTACCTATTCTTAAATGGGAACTTTGAAATAGGTCACATACTTCCATCAAAGAAAAATGAGGAGTTTGAAGAGTAATGGAGGGAAGGTGGCATGGCAAAGGGAGGGAGAGCAAAGGGCTACGCGGTGGAATGGGGTTTGATGGAAGCAGCGAGGGTGGGGGAAAAGAAAGCTAGGTTGAGCATGGAGGAAGCTGTGGAGGAGATAGCAGCACGGGGAGAAAGGAAGAAAGGAGGTTGCACAGGGGCCAATGGAAGGTGGAGGTGGGTAGTTTGGAAGTGGTGAGGAGGGTGAGCAGACCGTGCAGGGAGGAGGGTAAGAAGAGGCCACAGGTGGAGGCAGAGGGGTTGGGAAGTAGGGTTCGGTGTGGGGGGGGGCAGGGTGTAGGGGTAGTGCATTGGGATGAGGACTGTGTAGGGTGGATGGGAGGTGAGAAGTAGTGGAGGAAAGTGTAGTGGGTTGCTATGTGGTGGGTGAAGAGTATGGGATATAATCCCACATGGGTCCACAAGGAGTTTTAAAAACTTTTTATATATGTGGACAGACAAGGATGATGACATTAATTTTTCCATTAGTACACTTAGTGAAAAACATTGACAAAGATCATTGGTACAAGCATTATTGATGGACTACAAGCATTACTGGTAGACAATGAGCATACCTGCCAGAACACAAAGGTCATGGGAAAATGCTAAGTATGGAATTGACTGACGAACACTGACAAGTGTTGCACCGACGAAGTGAAAAGGACATCACCGATGGGTCAATAACATAACATTGAGATCATCATCGACGACATAGTTTTGAGAACAAAATTGATGGAATAGAAAAGGCATACCTAATGACCAGTTCAAGAAAGGAACATTGATGACAAAGAAAACTGACCGTCAGAACCAACAGTCAATTAGAGAACCCGCAAAAAGTGGATCTGAGTTTTTACACGTCAGATAAAGCAATGTAATTCTATTTATAGAGTTTTAATTTGTTTTAAATCATAACTTGAGGGTCAAGCAAGCTTTATGTAAATGTTT
>MU226899.1:413592-437528 GCA_018584345.1 Thuja plicata
GATGAACAGTTAGATAAGATAATTTACAAACTGATGATTAAGGGTTAATGGGCTAACCAAGAAAATTTTTAGAGGTACTAATTCACCCCTCCCCTCTCAGTACATCATTCCAATATAATTCCAACAAAGGATTATTACAAAGTAATAGCTAAGGCTTTGTGTGAGCTGAGAATGAATGACTGGTGCTAGGAATTGAAATGAAATTTGCAATAAATAAATTGAGGTAGAGTAGATTGATAAGCACTGTAGAGGAAGAAATAAAATAAATTTTATTTTAATTTCTAAAATTCTGTCTACTGCCTCGGTCCACATGCAGATAGAGACTATCTCAATTTGCACGCAGAAGGTCGTATGGCCTTTGTATGCAAATGTTTTTTTCCATAGATTCAGTTTCCACAGGGTATGGGCATGTTTATATTCATTTCAAACTGAAATGATGACCCAGATGTGATGGTGGGCTCAAATGTTTCTCAAAGTGGCCGTACAGACAACAAAAGTTAAGTATGAGGCCATAAATTGAATTTTCTGCCCCACGGTGGGCACCAGAAATGTATATGCTAAATATGGGCCTCTAACTTAGCCATACACTTCAACATGGTCATTGTTCATTAGTCACACACAGAAATGAATATGGATTTATTCTTTCTACATGCCTGGATGAGTCGACCTGTTTCCTCCTATCTAGACGGGGTTTTGAGTAGCTCTCAGAATCTGAGAGTCCAACAACTGAGACCGGTCTAAGAACAAAGGATATAATCTAGAAATGCAAGTGCAATGTCTAATCTAGAAATGAGATTAAGCTTAGTCTAGAAATGAACATGAGATATTAAGGTAGAAATGAAAATGATATATTAATCTAGAAATGAGATTAATCTAAGAATTCTTGATAGCTTCATTAATCTATTGCAAATGAGAGCTAAGAAAATGTGAGAGTTTGAATGCATAAATGTGAGTTAATAATTCAGCAACGATTCGATTCTTCAACAATGAATTCTCCTTTTTTTGAATGAAAAAAAGAGAGTTCTTTTATAGGATTAGAGTCCAGTTAGAATGACAAGTTTCCTTTGAGAGAAATAGTTAACTCTTAAAAATCCAGTTCAGAATAGCAAGTTTCTTTTGAGAGAAATAGTGAACTATTGTCTTTTTAAGTGAATGAAGCAGTTAATTGATTTGTTGCACTTTTGAATCTCAGTCAACTCAAAGTTTCCATTTCTGAACTGAAGTGAGGATTTTGGAGAGATAATTTGATTAAATAAATAAAATATGACCTCATAAATGTACTTTCTCAATTATTTGAATAATTAAATTCAATAATTGAAATGAGGATATTTATTTAATAATGAAATATTATTTAATTCCTTTTTATGTATTTTAGCTAAACGGGTGAATTTAATTTAATTAAAGTGTTAGGACTTTGTAATTAAATTAATTCGATCATAGGGTTTATTTAGCTAATTGTAATTGATATTTAGGAATTAAATATAGTATGTGATTAGTGTAGATTTAAGATTTTTTACATTTGACACTTAGGTCAAGTAGAGTCAGTCGAAACTCAAAATTGCCTAGTATAGTAGGACTTCGATGATTCAGAAGAATGATAAATGCAACAAAATTGGTTATGGTTGCAAGATGCCAATTTTGGGGTGTTACAGTAAGATGACTTATGCAAAGCATTCTCTGTAACAATGACTAAAGGGTTTGAGATGTCTATGTTTGGTGAGATCAAATTCTTTGTTGGATTACAAGTTCATCAAATGAAGGATGGTATCTACATTACTCAATCAAAATATATCAATGAGATACTCAAAAAATTTGGAATGGAAGATTCCAAACCTGTTGGAATACCCATGTGTACTGGACAAAATTTGTCTAAGGATGATGATTCAAAGGAGGTAGATCAGACCAAATACAGATCCATGATTGGAAAATTGCAATATGTTATTCACACCAGACCTGATATTGCATTAGCAGTTGGTATTGTTGCAATATTTTCAGCTAATACCAGAGACAATCACCTAATGGAAATCAAAATAATTTTGAGATATCTGAAGGGTACTGAAGACTATGGTTTATGGTATAAGAAAGGTGGGAAATTTGATTTGAAGACATTCACTGATGCTGATTGGGCTGGAAGTGTTGATGATAGAAAAAGCACCAGTGGTGGAGCTCTCTTTCTTGGAAAGAGGTTAGTGTCTTTGACTAGAAAGAAACAAAATTGTATTTCTCAGTCTACAACAGAGGTAGAATATGTTTCTATAGTAGTGAACTGTTCAAACATCATATGGTTCAAGTAGTTGTTGTCATTAATGAAGGAAGAAGTGAAAGAACTAATTATTATCTACTGTGACAACACCAGTGCCATTAACATTTCAAAGAATCTTGTGATGCACACCAAAACCAAGCATATAGAAATAAAGTATCATTTCTTGAGGGAATTGGTACAAAATAAATAATTAAGGTTGGAATATGTGAGTACTAAAGAACAAGTTGCAGACATATTCACCAAACCTTTACCTAAGGATGCATTTTTGTATCTTAGAGGAAAGCTAGGGGTGCTTCCCCTAACTGAAGCACACTAAAATAAAATTTTGTGATGCATCAAATTGAGCCACAGTGAAGATCTATTAGTTGATGCAGGACCATCAGAGCCCATTGCAGATGAATTAGTACATTCAGGTACATTACAAATTCAAAGAGAAATAGTATTGATATTTAGTATTTGTGAAGATGGAGTCTTTGGCATCTGTTGTCAAAGAGGGAGAGTTTGATATAATACAAAATAAATTAATCAAGAAACAAATTTTGATGCCAGAGGGAGAAATTAATCAAGAGACAAAGTTTGATGAAAGAGGGAGTTTTTTGGATGAGAATCAGAATGAAGCTAAATACATTAAAGAAAGTTTTCTGTTGCTCTACAATTCTTTGTATTATGACATGTTGTGTTTCCATCAATGAAAAAGAGGGAGATTGCTGAAGATAATTATTCAATTGTGTATTTTCATTGATGTTACACATGTATATACACTTATTGAGTGATGTTACACAAATGTCCACATTCAGACCGAGCACAGTTGGTGAATGGAAAGAGTTTTTAGTGTTGACCAAGATCAGTCAGGTATTGAAGATGTCTAGTGTTGATCGAGTCACTCTAGAAATTCAGTCATGGTTGAGCATTAAAGAAACTCAGTGTTAACTGAGTTGATTATTCAGTGTCAACCGACTAACAATGGTTTACATTCTATAATTAATTATTTATATGAGGCTAACTGAATTGTGATTTATTAATTATTTAGAAGTATATTCAAGCCAACTTGACAGAGATTATCATATATATGAAAGTTCAAGTTTGGATTGAATGTGTGAGTGTGTGAAAAGTTGAAGATAAGTAGAAGTGTGGAATTCTATGATATGAAGAGTGAATGAAAAATAAGATGGGATTCTGATTGAGTACAAAACACTTGGAGCTGCAATAGAATATTTGATCAGAAAGGATCCAATTATAATTAGAATAGAGATCTGAATCAACAAAGATAGTTGCTTACACATACAGGTCAATTCATTGTTACTTTGTAACAATTGTAGTAGTGATCTCAAATCTCTTAACAGAGTATACTTAACAATCTTTTTGTAAATCCTATCACAAGGTAGCATTTCTATGTTGAAGTGCTAAAGACCTCTAACAAGGCCACTCCTCACAGGGTGATTTAAATCCTCTAACAGGTTCACACCTAACAGTGTGTTTTTGTAACCTTTAACAGGGTTGGCTCCTAACAGGGATCATTTCAAAAGAGTGAAAAATAGTAACTATTTATATTAGTGGTTTTTTCCATATTGGGTTTCCATTTTAAATATTGGTGTCACCTATTTATATGTTATTTGTTTCATTCTTTATGTTTATGCACTTAATCACTAAAGTATAATTGCATTGGATATCATAAAGATTGCTTTGACACCCGAGTTATAGAAGAATATCTTAATTGACCGAGTAACAGTGTTATATTGTTTAAGACATCTAAGGGACAAAAGGATTTGTTTTGGAGTAACTGATTCACCCCCCCTCTCAATTACTTATCTCATTTCCAATATTACTTATCCATGTGATAAGTCTGTCACCCATGAAGAATGCTCCTCTTGTTGTGCTCTTTCTTTCATCTAAGTTTCCATCCCAATTAGCATTTGTATAGACTTGAAGATCAAATTTTCCTTCTCTTTTATACCATAAGCCATAGTCCTCGATATTATTTAGATATCTCAAAATTCTTTTGACAACAGTCATGTGTGATTCTTTGGGCTTAGCAGAGAATATAGCAACCATTCCAACTGCATGTGCTATATCTGGTCTAGTATGAAAAACATACATGAATTTTCTAATCGTAGATTTATATAGGGTCTGATTTACCTTGTTTGACTTATCTTCCTTTGTCATCTTGCATCCAGTGGGCATAGGTGTTCCAACTAGCTTGGAATATTCCATCTTGAATATCTTCAACACTTCCTTGATGTATTTGGATTGTATGATATATATGCCTACATCTTGTTGGAGAATCTGTAGACCAAGAAAGAATCTGATCTCCCTAAACATTGACATCTCAAACTCTTTGTTCATTTCATTAGCAAAATATTTTCATAACATATAATTACCCCCAAATATGATATCATCAACAAATATTCCAACAATCAAAATGTTATCATCGGTATCTTCTTTTAAATACAGATTGCTATTTTCACTTGTTCTTACAAATCCAATACTTATGAGACAGGAGTGAAGTCTTTCATACTAGGCTCTTGGTGCTTGTTTCAATCCATACAAGGCTTTGTGTAGTCTACAAACTATTTTTCTCTTGTTAGGATCAACAAAACCTTTTGGTTGTTCAATGTGTTCCTCTTCTTCTAGTATTCCATTTAGGAATGCAGATTTGACATCCATTTTGTATACCTTGAATCCTTTGAACGTAGCATAAGCAAGTAGAATTATTACTCCCTCTTGTCTAGAAATGGGTGAAAAGGTTTCTCCATAGTCAATACCTTATTCTTGTTCATACCCCTTACAAACTAACCTTTCTTTGTTTCTTGTAACTTCTCCATTCTCATTCAGCTTATTTATGAATATCCATTTGGTACCGATGACATTCTTGTCATCTGGTCTAGGTACTAATGTCCATGTTCTATTCTTCTCAATTTTTTCTATTTACTCATTCATAGCATTGACCCATTCTTCATTTTAAAGTGCAATATTAACAACTTTAGGCTCAAAATAATAAATTAAGCATCCAGTGTTTAGCGACTTACTTCTTGTTCTTATTCCAACCTTTTTGTCTCCTATGATATGGTTCTGTGGATGATGTCTTTTGACATACTTGGAAAGTATCGATTCCACTCTTTGTTCATCATTTTGATCATCATCTTGTCCTTCATTCTGATCTCCATCGCTCAGAACATCATTTTGAGCAATTTCCTAATTTTGAGTATTTGCAGCCTGATTCTCGGGTGCAATGTTTTGTTGCTTGGGAGCGATACACTATTTCTTGGGGAGAGTGTCAGGTTCTTCATTGTAAGAAAACCAGTTGTCGTATTCTGGTTCTTTTCTACTTTCCTCATCATTTTTCTCTGCATATTCATCTATTCTGACATTTGCACTTTCAATGATTTTGTTAGAGGACTTGTTAAGACATTTATAAGCCTTGCTTTTGGTGGAATACCCTAGAAAGATTCCTTCTTCACTTTTGGAGTCAATATTTCCATTTCTATCATCTTTAAAAATATAACATTGACTTCAAAAAATTCTGAAGTAACTTACATTGGGTGTGTATCCATATCATAGCTCATAAGGTGTCTTTTGGTATCTTTCTTTAATTGAACTCTGTTCAATGTGTAGACTATAGTACTGATATATTTCCTCCAAAATGTTTGAGTGATGCCTTTCTCAATCATTAGTGTTCTTTCACAGTCAACAATGGATCCGTTTCTTCTTTCAACAATCCCATTTTGCTGTGGTGTTCTTGGTATAGAAACCTATCTTTTATTTCCACGTTCATTGTAAAAGTTAGTGAATTCATCAGAAATAAATTCTCCTCCGCTATCTGATCTTAAGAATTTTAGTTCCTTACCACCTTGTTTTTCTACAATAGCTTTATACCATTTAAATATCTTGAATGCTTCTAATTTTTCTTTTAAGAACATAACTGTCATCAGTCTAGAGTAATCATCAACAAAGAGAATGAAATATCTATCACCATAGTAACTATTTTTTTTCATGGGTCCACATAGATCAATATGGACTAATTCTAGAATAGCATTAGATGTATGGGTTTTTATCTTGAAACTAGACTTTGTCATTTTACCCTTTTGACAATTTTTACACATGACATGGTCAGGATTTTACATGCTTGATAAGCCTCTTACTTTCCTTTTATTGCTTATCTTAATAATTTTGTAAAAATTCATATGATATAACCTTTTATGCCACAACCATATGTCTTCATTTCTAGCCATTAAACAAGTGGTGTTTATATCATCAAGATAGAAAAGGTTACCTTTTGTCTATTCACCAATTCTGATCAAACTTCCTGATTCATTAAAGATCTTTGCCTTTTTGTTCTGAAATGCAACTCGGTGACCTGTGTTATTCAACTGTGAAAAAATAAACATATTATAATTAAGTCCTTTTACCTAGTATGAATTTTCACATATGATCAAATTATTCAACATTATAGTTCCTTTACCTTCAACCAGACATGGTGAGTCATTACCCATTCTTACTGATCCACCATTATAGTACTCAAAAGTTTCAAAATTTCTTTATCACCAGTCATGTGGTGAGTGCATCGACTATCTATAATCCAAACATCAATTTTACTAACCTTAGATATGAGTGCAGTCTCAACATACCTTTCCTCTTCGTCTGAATCATCCTTCATGGATACAAATACCATCTTAATATCTTCATCAGATTTGGTGTCAGTATCTCCAGCTTTGTTTTCAGCTAGGTAAAAAGATTTATTCCCTTTGTCCTTGTAGTCTTGGGTATCTCTTCTATCAGATTATCTGTTTCTTTGGTAATCTCTATTATCACTTCTGTCAAACTTATTTTCATACGATCTATCACTATTTCTGTCTTCTTTTCTTTTGTTAGGACATCTAGCAGCAAAGTGTCCAATCTCTTTACAATTAAAACATACAAGTGTTAATTTACCTTTGTATCTACCTTTTCCTCTCTGCAATCTTCTAGCCATTAGTGCTTCAATCTAATCAAGTTATTGGTCATCACTATCACTTTCACTATCATTTCTCATAGTGTGTTTATGAATTGACTTACTTATTTTCAAAGAAGATTTGAATGCAGACTCAATAGATGGTAAGACACTGTTATCAAAGTTATTAATCTCAAATGAAATAATTCTACCAACCAAACTATCTAGAGTGACATTATTTTTTACTACTGCTCTCATTTCTTGTATAGTAGATACTCTAATAGCATAAAAAGGTATTAAGGTTCTTAGAATTTTACTTACCACTGTTTCTTCTTCAAGTACACCTCCAACTCCTTGGATAGCATTGACTACCTCTTTGATTCTGCAACCGTACTGAGTGATATTTTTTCCTTCTCTCATTATTAGGTCATCAAATTTACCTCTTAGGCTTTCTACCTTAGCTCTTAGTACATTAGCATCTCCTCCATGTACTATCTTCAATTTGTCCCACATTTTCTTTGTAGAGGTGCAAGTTTTGACATCTTCAAATTTAGCATCGAAGAGCGAGGAAGCAAGTTCTATCATCATAGAATTGTGCTCATGCTTTTCTCTCAATTGATCAAGTGTGTGAGATTCTGTGGGAAACACATATTCAGTATCCAAGTATTGAGTAACATCATTTCCAATACCTGATAGGTGGAGTCTTATCCTACTTTGTCATGATGCAAATTTGTCCTTGTTCAACTTAGGCACATCCTGTTTGCTCATCTTGTGATCTTTTTATTACGTCTTGAAACCTTCCTTCTAAGCACACAAGCTCTGATACCAATTGTTATAATAACTAAGAGGGTGGGGGAGGGGGGGTTGAATTGGTGGCCTAAAAAATATTCCAATAAATCAACCCAAAAACTTAGTATCATAATTATAAGCCTCTAGTTATCTTCATTCCTATAAGATGTATGCCTTGAAACAAGTTTATCAAATAAATAATGCTCGGAGTTCACTATTAAACCTTATTCTTTAATCTTTACCAATTATCAGTCTATCATTTATCAAAATATAGTAAATAACTTAGTGTTTACTGATCAATCCTATTTTAGTAATGTGTAAAGAAAAACATCAAAGTAATGACTCATAAACACATTTGAAACATGGATTTTTAACGTGGAAACCCTGTTAAGGGAAAAACCACTTGGGAATAGTAACCCACAATTTTCACTCTTCTAAAGTGAGCTCGGTGAAGATCCAACCCTGTTAAAGGTTTCAAACATACTGTTAAGTGAGACCTTGTTAGAGGATTTATCACAATAGTTAATCACTTGATATATGGCATTTCACTATGTTATCTTCATGAATTAACCTTTTGATACTCGTTGAGATGTATCTCAATATATAAAGGATTGTTAAGTCCTACTCGGTTAATAGACTTTCTGAATCAATGGTTGAACTCAAAAAGTATATGATCTGTTCATAAATATAACTTAGACTTGCATATTTTTATATCTATTGTAAGTTCATAATACCTTTCTGATCAATGTTTCCTTTTTTTTTTCTTTTCTCCAATTCTTTCTGCTCGGTGATGCTGTGCATCTCTGTTGCTCAGTGTCCACAAAAATCTTTAGCTTTGTTCTTTAGCTTGTTTGATCAGGACTATATGAAGTCTTTCTTCACTAGTATTCTCTTAAACATCATCTTCTCTATTCACCCCTAATTCAAAATGAATTAGCTTGTCTCTTTATAGACATAATTTTACCATTTCTAAGTCCTTGACTTTCTTGTTCTTGGCGTGATCCACAATTCTCGCCATTATTTCTTTAAATCTTTACTTGAGTTTTATCCCACAGATTTCTCTTTGACAACTGGAATAAAATAGTTTTAAAACTCTATCTTATCTCTGGCTTTTAACCTGTCGATAAAAACAATGTAATCAACTAGTTAACTCCATATTTATCTCTTTCCAGCTAATTCTTTTGTCATTTCTAAACTTCAATTCTTTTTGGTGTTTAACTCTTTGTTAGCCCGGTCTAGACTTCATTTGTCCTTGGACATCTCTGTCCTTTAGGGTTGTCTATTCGTCAGGGTCGTCTATCTGTCGGGGTTGTCTATTATTCAGGTAACATTATGGTTCTACTCATCGGTAATTATTTCTTGGGTTTCTTTCTCAGGTATCACTGTGACTTTTCTCTTGGGTTTCTCTATCTGTCGAGGTGCACTATCCGTCGGTGTTTGTTGTCACTTAGTGTATACTGATTTTTTATGCATTACTAATAGAATAACCTTTATCTCTCTAGTTCTTTGAAGTCCTTGACAATATGTATATAACCAATCAGATTATATCAAGTTGACATCAATGACAATAAAATACATTAATTGATTTAATGTATTAAATTAACTTTTTGTAGCTCGGTGATCATCAACTTAACATCTTTAAACATTCAATCAGTTATGGTTCATTAATTGGATAACTTTGATAGTCACTACGAGTCCTTAGAGAATATTTTAGAAGGAAAAGTAGAATATAAATACTTAGCAAATAAGTTAGAAGAAGTATGCAAGTATATTGCATGGGAGTTGGGCATACTTGACAAAACAATGTCTGAAGCAAAGAGTTGTGTGTCACACAGAAGGAAGTTATACAGTTATTGTATAAATCCTATCAGACACCTTCAGAACATTGAGGAAATTATAGAAAAGGACAAAAAAAACCTAGAGAAGTTGATGTACAGTTGTGAGAACTCCTCACACACATTATTAGAATTAGAAAAATAAGTTTCCAAACTATTGGACAAATTGAGTGTGTTGGAAAAATGGAGTGTGTGTCCAAGATTTTCTTAAGATGATCTAAATTTTTGGTAAGCAGTTGTATCAATTTTGTTATGTATTTTACATTTTTGTATACCTTTTCCATTGATGTCAAAGGGGGAGAAGATAAGATATGAAAATTTTATAGAGGAAAGATAGAGAAGATAATCTGGAATAGTAAATATGTAAAGGAGATAAAGAAATATAATGTATATTTTTTTAGTATTGACACTTAATCATTTTTCACTAAGTGTTGCCATCAATTCCAAAGGGAGAGATTGATTGCAAGTGGCTCATTATGGAGTGTTAAAGAACATATTAGGGTTTTAATTTATGGAAACACATTAGTTATGAATGATATATTGGAGTGGAACACTATTTTGGAGTTAAGGCTTGCAAAATGACTAAGTCTAGAAAGTAGTTTACATGGTACACGAGCACAATTTTAGGCAGCAAACACTTTATATGTTGAATGATGACATGCGAGCTTAGAGGAAGCTATTTTGGGGTATGATAGAACTTATTTTAAGGTATCTTGAGTTTTGGAGTTCGTAGATTAAATATACAGATGTTTGAAGACATGCGAGGAAAATGATACATCAAGACAAAGTAGCTAAATAGTCACGATGATTGAGGGAGTGTAATGTGGAAACCAAATGCGATATGTTAGATTTGGATTGTGTATTACCTATATTTTTATAGAGTATGATCACCAACTTTTTATTTACCTTTTGTATAAGTGTTGGTTCCATTTTGTGATGTATTTGGGAATTGACTGGGTATGTAATAGTGTATATATATGAAGAGCTTTTGAGAAGTAAAGCATGGTATGTATGCGAGCGGATGAATGAATGCATTATGATGTCAGAATCAGATAGATGGTGATGCGAGATACAAATAGAACTACTTAAGAATATAAGATTCCTTTTAATGTTAATTTTGATATAACATTGTAACAAAAACATATTTCTGATTGTATGGCCAGTGAGCTCAATGTATACCTTTAATAGGGTTTTTGTATTCCTTTAACATGGAAATGTACTAATGTAATATTCAGCTCCTAACAGGGCTAGGTATCCTAATAGGGACATAATAATTTTAGTTCATATTTGTGGGTACCATCCCCACCAGGGTTTTCCCTTGGCCAGGGTTTCCTTGAGAACAAATTCATGGTGTTATGATTTCTGTGTTTTGTGTTTATGTTCTTTTCATTTCAAAATTTATCTGGTTAAGTTGGAATTTGATAAGTTTAAGTAAAAAGTGCTGTAATATTGATTCAACCCCCTCCCATTATTACTTAATCCTAACAGAGATGTCCATGATAGGTGAGATGAAATTATTTCTTGGTCTGCAAATTATACAATCAGAAAAGGTATTTTCATATCTCAGTCCAAGCATGTGAAATAATTGTTGAAGAATTTTTGTATGGAAGATTCAAAACCAATTCGTACTCCTATGGTTACTAGTTGCAAATTGATGAAGTATGATAATTACCCTATGAAAAATCAAACAAGATACAAATCTACGATCGATGGATTATTTTACATGATACATACTAGACCTAACATTATGAATACAGTTTGCATTATTGCTAGATTTCAAGTAGAACCTAAAGAATCACATGTTGTTGTTGTCAAAAGAATATTAAGATAATTGAAAGGAACAATTGAATATAGTTTTTGGTATGGTAAGGATAATTATTTTACATTGAGTTCTTTTACTGATGTGCATTGGGCAGGTAATGTGGATGAAAAAAAGAGTACAAGTGGAGGTTCATTCTTCTTGGGTAAGAGGTTAGTTTCATAGGCAAGTAAAAAGAAAAATTGTATATCACAATCGACTACTGATGTTGAGTATGTTTCTTCTATTGTTTATTATACACAAGTGACATGGATGAAGAAAATGTTGAAAGATATTAGAGTAAGTATTGATGAGCCTATTGCTATCTATTGGGATAATTCAAGTGCTATCAATATTTCAAAGAATCCCATGTTACAATCAAAGAAAGAGTAGATATTTATCAAGTATCATTTCTTGAGAGATAAGGTTAATGAAAAGGAAGTCAGATATGAATATGTGTCTACTAAAGAGCAGATTGCAGATATTTTCACAAAGCCCTTGCCAAAGGATACTTTTGAGTATCTCCAAGATAAGCTTGGGGTGACTTCCCCTCTTGATTAGAGCTAGAGATGCATTGATGTGCTTTAGTCCAATGTTCTTATAGAGATTATCCTTGTTTTGGATTGATATTTTTGGTGGCTACTACTCAAGGGGAGTAGTTGACTTGTTGATTCAATTGTTCACATTTTGAGAGAGATGCTTGTTCAAATTTTTATCTTCTTTGATTAAAGTGCATATATGTGCCTTTTTCATTGATGTCAAAGGGGGAGAGATAGACATGTGAAAATAAAGTGTGAGACTAAGGGTGAGAGATTGATCTCATTTGGAGAAGATTTGTTAGAGAGACCCTAATAATATTATGGATATTGTTGGTAGTATTGTTGATATGATTTCTTTGTGCATTGATCATTTTTCATATCATATGTTGCCATCAATTCCAAAGGGGGATATTGTTGGATTATCATGCATAAATGTGCCGACATTAATGTTTTGTCATTGATGTCAATATATTTATTTATTTCTGTCAGTGTTCTTAGTATGTTTAGTGAGAATATTGGTTTGGTATGGCTACTGTATTGAACATCAGTGCTGTGAGGATACAAATGGTTTTAGGGATGTTTTTAGTTGACTTATGTCAATTTAGAGAGGTTCACATGGTGATTTGAGCAAGTTATAGATGATTGATCAGAGACTGGTATTTTGGATGTTTAGGAAGAGATAATGTTTCAATGTTTGGATCAATATGGTTTGATTATTCAATATTTATGGTTGCTAACCTAGTGGTGAGTTTAGAACATGGATGTGTATCCTCATCTCAAGTGGTATGTGATTTAGACACTGACAAGCTATTTTTATTAAGTGACAATGGTTACTGATTGGTGTTCCTATTGAACAGTGCAGAGATAATAGTGAATTCTAAGAAAAAGTTGTTTTGATTGTTTCTATGGCATTTAAAATTGCTTGCTAATGTATTTGGATCATGTCCTATTCGTGTTGTTGTATCTCATTGACATATGTGATCATATTTGGTGATTTTATTGTGGGATATTGGTGCTCTTATTATTCTTGTCTGACATGGTGGTGTAGCATGTTGTGATTGATCGAGGCATGATTTATGGAGCTAGAGTGTGTTCAAGGATGAAGATTTGGATCCTTAATATGTCTTTTCTGACATGTCTTGGATCACATTAATGATTGTAGTGTATTTGATTAAATATATGTAATTTAGGTCCTTGGCCAACCTTGAAGAAATAAGTTGATGAATTTTATACATGTAATGATGATGAGAGGATCATGTGTGTGTGAGATATTGTGTGAAGAGGTATGAGTGGAATCTACAATTGAGGAAGAGATTTGATGTATTATGTACTTCATTGAAACTATATTGGAATAACATAGATGCTATCAGTCAGTACATGAATTATTGACTCTTGTTCACTATGGATTATAATTTGAGATTTTTGTAAGGAAGTGAGGCTTCCTTTGAGATGTATCCCTTGTTGTATTTGGGCAGTGAGCTCTAGGAAGTGTGTCTGAATGCATGTAAATTCCACTTGTAATAATCCTAACAGGGTATAGTTCTTTTTATAGAGTACATCATCTTGTGGGTTAGATCCCCACCATGGATTTTTACCTTAATTGGGTTTCCACATAAATTTTTTTGGTGTTATGTATTGATTAATGTGTTGTGATCTTGCTTTAATGTTCATCGTTCAAGTTTGAGATTTAAAGTTTTAAAGTTGATTGAGGTTTTAAGTCACGTGACACAACCGATTCACCCCCTCTCAGTTGTGTGTACTTCCTTATTTCTAACAATAATATATCCAAATAATCATTCACACCTTTTTAACTTGACATAGACCAAGTATAGACTCTCTACTTGACATATCCTGATGTTTGCAACCACTTTTCTTTATTAACATAACCTCACAGGACCTCTGAGCATATTGGACTACTAGCCAAACTATCCAATAGATATGTTAACATAAATGAAAACACTTCCAACAAATATGTCTTCCAATACATATGTACATATTCCCAACAATCTCCCCCTTTGGCATTGATGACAACATATGATGTGAAAAATAAGAAATCAACAACTTTCCCTTGTTAGAATTAAGGCAACACACATAATTGAGAGGGGGGGAGGGTGAACTAGTTGTGACAAAAAAACTTCAAATCATTAACCAAATTATGAACTTAATCTTAGATCTGAATGGTAAACATGAATGCAAGATCATAAAACATTAATCAACACATAACACCAAGATTTTTGACGTGGGAACCTGGTTAAGGGAAATAATAATGATGGGGATAAAACCCATAAGATTAATGTACTCTATTAAAAGAACTATACCCTATTAGGATTATTACAAAGGGGAATGAGCATGCATTAAAATACATTTCCTAGAGCTCACTACTCAAATACAACAAGGGATTCAACCCCAAGAAGTCTCACTACCTTATAATAATCTCAGATTACAATTCATAATGGACAACAATCCATAATCATGAATTGACAGATAACATCTCAGATATATCAATAAAGTTCTTATGAATCACACCTAAGCTCTTCCTCAATTGCAGATTCCACTCATACCTCTTTTCATTCACTCTTCCATACCATTCACACACTTTGCATTCACAAATGATTAAATATTTTATACATTACATTAAATTTATTTCAACTAGGTCAAAAAAGGAACTAATTACAAAATATTAATTCATTACAACTCAATAAAAAATGCAATTCATTGAATGTTGGCTAATACATAGAAATGATCAATAATAATTTCCTCAAACATGCTCTAGATCCATAAATCATGCCACAATCATTCACAAAATGCTATGCCACCATGTCGGCCGAGAACAATTAAGAACAACAACTCGCCACATGAAAATCACTAAATATGATCACATAACCCAATGCGATCCACCAACACAAATAGGAAATGATCTAGAAACATCAAAAAGAAACAATAAATTCCAATGACATCAACAAGAACAAATCTATCTCATAATTCAAAATTGTTTTTGCACTATTCATCAGGAAAACTAAACAAAAACCTCTATCATTAAAGAAAAATATCTTGCCAGCATCTAAATCATGAACTAATCAAGTTGAGGACACACATATATGTCCTGAATTCACCACCAGGTTAACAACCAATAATAATTCATAACTGATCCATATCGATCCAATAACTACAACACTGTCTCTTCCTGAACAACCAAAATACTAGTCTATGATAAATCCTTCATAGTTCACTCAAATCATCATGAAAACCTTTGTAAGGTTATATAGATCAACTAAAAGCATCACTAAAACCATATGTATGTTTGCAACATCTGATAATCAATACAATATCTATACTAAAGTAATCTTCTCATTGAACATATCAGGAACACTATCATCAACAGTAGGAATATGTTGACATCAATGAGAAAAAATCAATGTCAAAATAAATATGCAAAATATCTAAGAATATCCCAACATTATCTCCCTTTGGAATTTATGGCAACATATGATGTGAAAAATAAAATCAATGCACAAAGAAACTATATTAATAGTACTACCAACAATATCTATAATATCTTTCAAAGTCTCTCTAATAATCTCTCAACCAGAACACAATCTCTCCCTCTTAGCTCATACACAACTCTCTCTCCCCCTTTCCTTCTGAATCTCATAATTTTTTTTCACATAACTCTCTCCCCCCCTTTGAAATCAATGACAAAGGCACATATATGCACTAAGTCATAGAGGCCAAAAATTTGAACATCTAAGTCATCAAGATAACTACTCCCCCTGAGTAGTATCCACCAAATGCATCAATCTAGAATAATGATGATCTATTTAAGTATACTAGACTGATGCAAATTTATGCATGTCTATCCTTGATCAGGTGGGGCAATTACCCCAAGCTTACCTTAAAGATACTTAAAAGTATTCTTTGGAAAGGGCTTCATGAAAATATCTGTAATCTTCTCTTTAGTATATACATAATCAAATTTGACTTTTGTCTCACTGACCTTGTCTCTCAAGAAATGACATTTGATATATATACGCTTTGTATTTGAATTTAACATAGGTTTCTTTGAAATATTGATAGCACTTTAATTGTCACAATAGATATAAATAAGCTCATCAATAATTACTCTGATATCCTTCAATATTTTCTTCATCCAAATCACCTATGCACAATTAACAACAACAACAACATATTCAACTTCAACAATAGATTGTGAAATACAATTTTTCTTTTTACTTTCCCATGAAACTAACCTTTTCCCAAGAAGAATGCTCCACCACTTGTGCTTTTTTTTATCATCCATATTACCTGCCCAATCTGCATCAGTATAGATTTCAATATAAAATCATCATCCTTTCCATACCATAAGCCATAATCAACTATCCCTTTCAAGTATATGAATATATTTTTAACAACAAAAACAACAGGTGATTCCTTCGGTTCTACTGGAAATCTTGTAACAATGCAAACAAAATTCATAATATATGGTCTAGTTTGTGTCAAGTATAGTAGACCTCTAATCATTGATCTATATCTTTTTTGATTTTTTCTTTAGTTGAATCATCATCCTTTTTCAACTTGTAACCAATAATCATAGGAGTACCAATAGGTTTTGATTCATCCATACCAAATTTATTCAACAGTTCTATCACATACTTGGACTGAGATAAGAAAATAATTTTATCAGTTTGTGTAATTTGTAGACCAAGAAAAAATTTCATTGCACCTATCATGGACATATCAAGCTCTTTTTGCATCTCATCGGAAAATTCCTTACTCAACTTTTCATTTCTACCAAAAATAATATCATCCACAAAGACTTCAATAATCAAGATATTATCATGATAAATTTTGAAGTATAAGTTGCTATTAACACTACCTTTACTAAAACCAAGCCTTAATAAATATTTATCTTGTGAGGCCTCACCCCGACCCATCATAGCTTTACTACTCGATCACACTTTGATACTTTATGTTTTGATACATTGATATACTTTTTTATTATCCTGACAGAGACTCGTGATATTATGTTATGATGATGATTATATTATGTGGATTACATTTTGATATGGATTAGACCTAGAACAGGTGGTTGATTTTAATTATATATGTTTAGATAAGTGAATTGATGAGAAGATCGAATCATGATTAGACTTGATTATTTCATGGATGTTATGTCATGATGATTATGGAATTATTATGTTTTAAACATTTCTGTATGAAAATTGTAATTAGAAATTTAATTCTGTCAATTGATAAATGTTTCATGTATGTTTGTTTAAAAAGGGAGTAGAATATTAATTTGACTAGGTTTGAGCTAGTAGTTAATATTGAAAGAAAACTGGAACTAGATTTGAATGGATTAAGTTGTAATCTAGGTTAAGAATTAATTATGCAATAGGTCAACCTAATCCAACATATGTTCATAACAAATAACTATCATCATGATACTAATCATAGTTAAACATGGAATCAGAGTTAGACCAATCGGAGTTAAGTACTCATATAATCCATGGAACAAGTTGATGCCCCAATTTTGCACCTGGTTGTGGCATGACCCTAATTCAATTTGCATATTTATCTTGTAACTCGAAGGTTAACTCTACCATGCTATCACCTTTCCAACTCAACCATTGTTAGTTATACGTACTTATGTGGTTAAAAATAATAATTTGTGTGTGTGTTTTGCCCTAGTTTTGGGAATGACATTTTGGTATCAGAGCCACGTTTTGACACTAGGAACCTAACCCATTACATTTCAACTCATTCAAAAACTTAAATCATTGTGTAGGATGCCTCCGATCACCAGAGCTAACCGATGAGACAAAGGTCATAGAGCTCCCCATGCAGGGGCAAGATAGGAGGATCCACCACCTCCACCACCTCAGAACCCTAACCAAGATATTATGGATGTTCTCCAAAATCTAATTGGGGTGATTCAGCAGAGACTACCACCCATAGTTCAGCAGTAGATTCCCAAAAGGGAAGCACATATTTTAGAGAATGATAGAGTAGTTATCAGAGAGAGGAGTAGGAGTCCTCCATTAAGGTCTAGTGAGGGTCAGGGTGATCAAGAGGGTGAGTCAGCTCATCAGGTTGTATTACCATGCAAGCATGAGATACGTTCCAGGGAGAGACCCCCTAGAGATGTTGGAGATGAGATCTGAGAGTCATTACAACTCCAACCACCCTTATTTTTGGGATCCACCAATGGGTCAGTAGCAGAGGCCTAGTTACAGAGTTTACAATGATGTTTTGGATTGTGCCCTTATGGGAGTAATCTAAACGCATGAATTGCAGTCCATATCCTATGGGAGAAGGCTTCCACTTGGTGGGAGCAGGAGGTGTCCATAGGTGGAGTGAGTATTGACACACTCACTTGGGAGACTTTTATGGCCTGTTTCTATGAGAGATATCTCTCTGATCATTTCAGACAGAGACAGATAGAGGAGTTCCATGATATCCAATAGAGGGGCCTCACAGTGAACTAGTATGAGAGTCGATTTCTCAAGCTCCTTCCATATGTTGATTACATGAAGGATGAGAAACTGTGTATCCACCATTTCATTAAGGGAATTAATATGTCTCTTTAGAGCATAGTACAACTAGCATTCCCTACCATGTTTAGAGGGGCAGTTGAGACAACACTTGTAGCTAAGGATATCCATACTAGACAGGAGTCTCAGGATTGGTCCTAGCACCAAAACCCCTCTTCGCAGCAGTCAGGGTAGCAGAGACCCCCTTGGAAAGGGAAACAAAATCACTTAGTAGGATCCTTTAAGGGTCAACAGTCTCAGCAACAGAGATCCCAACAAGATTCTAGATAGAGGCATTCACAGGGTTATCAGGGATCTAAGCCCAAACAGTGGCAGTCTTAGGGCCCTAAACATGATCATAGGACACAGACCCCTCAGACATAGTTAGCTAGGACTCAGTAGTCCTCTAGGGGAGGATACAGTGGTTCTAGTAGGATTGGAGGGTCACAGCAAGCTAGGACATAGGGAGTGCAGATTTAGACCCAAGGGCCATGTTACACTTGCGGTGGTATGGGTCATTTAGTGAGAGAGTTCCCACAGGGAAAGTCAGCCAGTGGTTAGAGAGGGGCTACCTCAGAGCCTACAGTTGGAGATATGGGTAGATCCCATAGAGTTTTTATAGTGGTTGATAACTGCCATGGCGAGCACCAGGCCATGGTAATAGAGGCCACAAGTATGATTCAGGGTATTAGTGTTTCTATCTTATTTGATTCAGGAGCCACAAAATCCTTTATATCTCCCTATGTAGTGGAGTGTTGCGGGCTGGTGGCAGTTAGACAAGATGTTGGTTGGGAGGTTGAGTTAGCTTCAAGAGTTAGAGTGTCTGTTAGTTCCTTAGTTTGCAGTTGTTAGATTCAGATTGGAGACTTAACCATGATGAATGATCTATGCATTACCCCTCTAGGTTCTTATGATGTAGTCCTTGGCATGGATTGGTTATGTGCCCACAATGCCAAGGTGGATTTTCATCAGAAGAGGGTTGAGTGTGTTGATGATCACACCACTTCTATGGTGATATTTGGGGTACAAAGACCCGTATCGCTTCTCATAATTTCTGCTATGCAGCTTAGGCAGTGTGTGTGGAAGGGATGTTAGTTATTTGCCATCACCATTAGTGATAGAGAGGAGGATTCAGAAGGGGAACCTTCACTCAAGGATTATCCTATTCTTCAGGAGTTTGTAGATGTATTTCCTACTGAGCTACCTGGTATGCCTCCACCTAGGGTAGTTGATTTTCACATAGATCTTGTACTAGGAGCTGAGCCAGTATCTAGAGAACCTTACACGATGACCACACATGAGCTCAATGAGCTCAAGATTCAATTAGAAGAGATCTTGGAGAAAGGGCATGTCCAACCTAGTGTATCACCTTGGGGTGCACCTATGATTTTTGTGAAGAAGAAGGATGGATCACTTGGATTGTGCATTGATTATCGATAGTTGGATAAAGTAACAATTAAGAACCGATACCCACTTCCCAGGATCGATGGTTTGTTTGATCAGTTGCAGGGTGCCTGAGTGTTCTCAAAGATAGATCTAAAGTTGGGGTACCATTAGTTACAGATTGTGGAAAGTGATATCCACAAGACTGCTTTTCGCATGAGGTATGGTCACTATGAGTTTACAATAGTGCCATTTGGCCTCACGAATGCTCCAGCTATGTTCATGAGCCTCATGAATGGAGTATTTTGTACATTTTTGGATAAATTTGTGGTAGTGTTCCTTGATGATATTCTGATATATTCTCGCAATGAGGAGGAGCATGAGGAGCATCTGAGACAGGTTCTATCACGTTTGAGAGAGAATTAGTTATATGATAGCTTGTCAAAGTGTGCCTTCTTTAGACTTGAAGTGCATTATCTTGGTCACATTATATCTGGTGATGGGATCTTTGTAGACCCATCAAAGATTAGAGATATTATGAATTGGCCAGCACCCACCAGTGTCACTGAGGTCAAAATTTTTATGGGCTTAGTAGGATATTATAGATGCTTCATGGCAAGATTTTCTAGAGTAGCTCACCCCATCACCTCCCTTCAGAGAAAGGGGAAGAAGTATGTATGGACAAAGAAGTGTGAGAGAGCTTTCCAGGAGCTCAAGAGAGCCCTCACTAGTGCACCAATTTTAGCAGTGCCAGATCCTTTGACATATTTTATTATATGTACTGATGCTTCATTGGATGGTTTAGGAGTAGTCCTTATGTAGGAGGGTCATCCTATAGCTTTTGAGTCTAGGAAGCCAAAGACTCATGAGCTTAATTATCCTACTCATGACCTAGAACTCGTAGCAGTGGTTCATGCCTTAGTGAGATGGAGACACTTCCTTCTAGGTCACCGATTTGAGCTTCACTTAGATCACCAGAGCCTACAGTATATCTTTACATAGCCCAATCTTAATGCTAAGTAGAGGAGATGGATGTAGTTTTTGTGTGAGTATGATTTTTATGTTCATTACATCAAGGGGAAGGAGAATGTAGTTGCAGATGCCTTGAGTAGGAGGCAACATGAGCTCTCATCTATGAATTCTAGTATAGATTTGAGGGACCGCATTTTGCATCATTTTCCAGAGGATGGATTGTATGTGGAGGTTTGTTAGTTTATCCGTTCTTAGAGACCCCTTGAGGGGAGATTTGTAGAGTATTCTTTGGAGTCCAATGGACTTCTATGTCATAGGGGACACATCTATGTACCCTGTATTGGTGACTTGCGAGAGTTTATTGTGCTTGAGGCTCACAGAGCACCTTATGCAGCTCATTTGGGAGTTAAGAAGTTTCAAGCTGATCTGAGATAGTTGTATCATTGGCCGGGCATGAGATTGTAGATTGCCAGTATAGTTGCTAGATGTCTAGAGTGCCAAAGAGTGAAGGTAGAGCACAGTCATCCAGGTGGGCTCCTACAGCCACATGAGATTGCCAAGTAGAAGTGGGATACTATATATATGGACTTCATTTTTGGTTTCCCTATTTCTTCTCACCACCATGATGCTATCTTGGTGACAGTAGACACGTTGACCAAGGTTTCCCACTTCTCACCCGTGCATACTACATTCACAGCACGAGATGTAGTGTTAGCACTGCATTGGTTTTGTTTGAATTTCTTGGTTTTTTGCTTTTCCCAGGCTTTCTTGTTTCAAAATCCTGTGCTTTGCCATGCAAAAGAGGTCAAAACCCTTTTTGAAGTTCATGTTTTAATTAATCGCTTTGTCGCGTTGGTCTTTTTGAAGTGTCCTTAAGTTGTGCGAGTGGGCGACGAGCTGTCAGTGAAGGAGAATCGCGCAATCGTGATAAGTTCATGTCAAGTTTTGATCTGTGTGCTAGTGAGCGGGTCCAATGTTTTAAAAGGTAAATCATGCAGTCGCAATGTCTTTTAAAAGTCAAGTTACAGGTTAGTGAGTCAGTGATGGGTTAAAAAGTGTCTATCGCGCAGTCACTGTAAAGCTATGCTATCTATATCATGCTCTGCGATTGAGCGAGTCTTGTTTAAAATTAAAGCAGTCGCATACCTGCATCAAATTTTATGTCAATGTCAACAGTCAGTGACTACGCGACAAGGTCATGTTCTGAAGGTCGCCCACTTGCTTAGGTTTTAACTTAGTTGTATTTTGCAGTGCGAGTGCGCGACGAAGGCATGAAGTATTAATATGAAGATTCATCGCTCAGTCACACAAGTACTTTTCAAGATTCATAATAGTCTGCAACCAAGTGACTAAGAGACCATTCAATGCCTCGCTCAATCCCTGATGCTTTGAGGTGATCAAAAATCAACTCACGAGTGTGCGATGAGTCAAAAAAGGAGACATCTCTCACTCGCCAATCAATAAAGATGAAAGGAAAAGAGCTCGCGAGTAGGCGACTAAAGAAAGAGAAGACATAGTCACGCACTCGCACTCAATAATAAAGTAAGATTTTCAAGCTCGCGAGTTTGCGACTGAGCAAAGAATAGCTACCATCGCTCACTTGTGCATAAGATGAAAGATGGAGTATTAAGTGGCGGGAGTGAGTGACCAAATAGAGTATGCAGTGAACATATGAATGTCGCTCACACGCTCAAATCCAAAAGTTGCAGTTTAAACAACCAGCGAGTGAGCGATGATGGAATGGCTGAAAGGTAAGATGCACAATCGCTCAGTTGCCAAGACTCAGGTGACATAAAAAGTTAACTCGCGAGGGTGTGACATGTTACAGGTGAAGGAAAAATTGCTCACTCGCATGAACCCAAAAGCAAAGCACAAAAGGAAAGCGAGTATGCGACAGAAATGAAATGAGGTTCAAAAAATTAGGTCATCGCTCACTCGCAGAAGGTAAAAAGTGGAGTGAGGATGGATGGCGAGTATGCGACCTGTTGAAAAATAGGGATGTGTCGCTCACTCGCAAGGATCTTTCCAAAAGTGAATAAAGTGCAGTGTGTTGGCAAGTTTCAGGCTGACGAGTGCCAGATGGAAAAAAGGCGTACACTCTCTTCTAGCTAGGATCAAATAGTGCAAGTTGATAGTAGCATTAATGACAGAATGAAATCTTCATGACAGTTCAAGTGCAGGAATTTGGCTTTCAAGTTGACAAGACACAGTCCTTAAATGGCTATAAGTGTAAATGATTGAGTTGGATTCTGTACAAATCTCATTTCTGCATTCTAAGTTTTTTTGCGAAGAGTAAGAAGCTTATTTGTCTGGAGTTTTGTGTCTGAGATAGTAGAATTCACAAGAAGCAAGATGAGTCAGGATATTATTCCTACCACCTCACAAGGGTCTGGAAAGAAGAAGGAAGTCGCACCAAAGAAGTATACTGAAGAATTTGCTGAATTGCTGCCTGGGACTCTGAATACCAATAGCGCAGATTGGGAAGAATGGAGCGACAAGTGGTCTCAATGCAGAAATCCGATAACCCCAGACTACTCTGGTAGTACTCTATTTCATTATTTTTAGAACAATAGGGTTAAGCCAGTCCCAATTTGCAATCCATGGGATTTAAATATGGCTAAATTAATTATGCTTGACGTCTATGTTGATATTGGTCTCATTAAGGAACTAGCAAAAAACTTTTGCCCAGTGGCTAGGGTAATTAGGAAAAAGAACAAAGAAACCCTAGTCTCCATAGATAGGAGGTTAGTAGCTGAGGTATTTGGAATTATCAGTGCATTATGCACTGATATTGACTTGAAGAAAATTAAGGTTGATTATGTCAAAAGAGAACATTTGATAAAGAAATATGAAATGCCTAAATTCATGCCCAGAGTAGATAGGAAATTGGTGAAGATTCC
>MU226899.1:456314-490960 GCA_018584345.1 Thuja plicata
TAGATTTGGATGTTATTGTTTTATGAATATGAAATCTTGTATGGTGTTCATGTATGAAATCTTGTATAGTGTTGTGGTATGTAGATTTTGTTGTCATGTGTTTGGGTTGGGAATGCATTTGGATTTTCGTATCAATTCTTGTTCTTTTGGTTTGGGAGTGTTGTTCATGGGAGTTAAGGCATTACTCACCCTTTGGGAAATGAAGAAGTGGCCTTGGGTGAAGGGGTTAGTTGGGATCTCAATTGTAGTGAGAGTCTCTTCTCTTGGAGAAGAGGGATAATTTCATGGAGTATGGGCTCCATGAAGCCATGTTGTAAATATTTTTTTTGGTATAGAAATGACCAAATGTGTATATAGAAGGAATGTCAGTATAGCCTTGGAGAGGCATGGAAAAACTCTTGTTGAAAAATTTGAAATTGCAATGGCATTCTCTTCCTTGGAAAAACCCACCTTCACCCTACTTCAATGGGTTTGAAAAACTCATTTGTGAAGCCTTGGTTGGGAGTTTAGTATTGTTTTGTGCATATAAGATGTTTGTGAGAATTTGGATGTGATATCTTGTTTTAGCCTTGATTCTCCAAGCTCGGGGGTGGTCTCCTTGAGGCCTTGGTTGGGAGGTAAGCTTCCCATGGTTCTCCTCATGAAATTTGCAGGTTTTAAGTCAAGATGATGGTGAAAGAAGCTTGGAAGAAATCCCTATTTGGGTGTAGTTGTGTGTAAGAAACTTTAATGTTGCATAGTTACCCTTTTTTGTATTGAAATTCATTCTTGTTGATTTTTGAAATGATAATTTTGGAAGCTTTTTCAAGCTATATGTGAAGAGCTCTCATTCTTTATGTAATGATTCATTGAAGGAAGAAGTGTTGCATACCATCCATGTATTGTATAGATTTACCATCTTGAAGATATGTAATTGTATTTTGTAAGATTACCATAATGTAAATGATGGATTCTTTAGTTCATGCATATTGCATTCTATTGCTTAGAAAAAAAAAGAAGTTAACCATTCATGTTAGAGGGATACCCAATATTGAAAGAGAAAGACAATATAATAGTTTTGTATCATAAAAATCTTGAGAATTTGTGAATCTTGAAATCTCCATAATGTATGTAAATGTAAGTTTTCAAGTTATTTGAACACTCCATTTTCCCTTTGGAAGTCTCCATTTCATCTCCATAGATTCAACTCTCTACATTAAAAATCTCTATTCCAATCTCAACTCTTGAGAATAATAAATAACCTTGATAACAATAAAAAATCAAACTAGTTAGTATGATAATATAAAAATCAACTAATACTATTAGTCCTCTTATTATATGGCCCTAATAAATCAATCCAAATGCATACAATGGTCTATTGGGAAAATTGAATCAAGAAAATCTATATGGAAGAGCTTTTACCAAACAAAGCCCATGACACTTTCCAGATTTAGAGCAAAAATGCTCTCTAAAATTTGTATGGGAAAGAAAATATTCTCCTTACCATATAGAATATTCCTTTCCCAATGTGCTCTCTCTAATTAAATTAGTATCCTAATCCCACTAACATAACCTTGTAATTAATCCTAAATTCTAAATTAAACTTACCTTGCCTTTACCCATTTCCCATGGGCCCCACTCTTACCACCCTCCTTACCCTTTTTACCTCCTTGCTTGGGTGCCACTATTGCAAAGTTTGTAAAATAAATCAAATTGTTTTATGGGCTATACTACTTGGTTTATGTGCCACCTCCCTTGCTGTCACACCCTTCAAGTTCTGACTTGCCCTTTGGCCCAAGTCAACCCTCTCTCCTCTTCCATGCGAGATTCACCTTGGGAAGATTGGAGATTTGTTGGTGGGCTCTTGTAAAACATCATCATCATGCTTAAAAAACCACACCACCCTTGCTGTCTTGTCTTCCATGAAAAATTTGTTGCATAGGAATGGGGGTAAGTTAGGTGGTGGGCCCCAAAACAAGTCATTCAGACCTGCACTCCTCTCAATAGGAATTCGGCCCCCTATGTACATTGGACTTGTGGTGGGGGAAATAATAGATTAATAAGTTAGTAGACTAATAACCTAATGGATTACTAGGTAGTTAGATTAGATTTATAGGTAGTTAGTAGATAGTTTAAGTTAGTTAATTAGGTCTATTTCTTTATTGTTTTTAATTCTTAACTGGGTAGCATTTTATACATATATAAATTGATTCAATTATGTAGCTTTAGTTAGTAGATTAATAACTTTTGGGTTATGAAAGATGAATGGATTTATTAACATGATCAAATTTAATTGGTATTGGAACAACATATTAAAATAATAATTAATCATTTTAAATGGATCCTTAACATTAGTTGTTTAGGTTATTTTAAATTGTGAAATTTGTGAATTAATTTAATAGGGATTTTGGCCTAAAAGTTTTGATTAGCCTATTAGAGAAGTAGAATTACTCAATTTATTCAAATGTATAGTTAATGTTAATTTAAATTTTATCATGATAAAAATGAATAGGTTACTCTTGCGTTCAAGGGGTTAGGGGTTATGTTAAATTTCAATTAGAAGTTAATTCAATTTTTCTATTAGAGGATAATTTAATTATCTTATTAAAGGTTAATTTAAAGTTATTTTGTTAGGGGATTGATGAATTAGGATATCATGTCTTTTCATAAAAGGGGAATAATTTTATTAATGACATTAGTAGGTTAGGAAATCAAATTTGATTTCAACTATTAGATTTTAATTAATAGTTGTTGGCATAGTGAAATTATTATTCAATTTTAAGTATGTCAATTGATAAATGTTTCATGTATGTTTGTTTAAAAAGGGAGTAGATTGTTTATTTGACTAGGTTTGAGCTACTAGTTAATGTTGAAAGAAAACTGAAACTAGATTTGAACAGATTAAGTTGTAATCTAGGTTAATAATTAAGTATGAATTAGGTCAACCTAATCCAACATATGTTCATAACAACTAACTATCATCATGATACTAAACATAGTTAAACATGGAATGAGAGTTAGACCAACTAGAGTTAAGTACTCATATAATCCGTGGAACAAGTTGATGCCCCAATTTTGCACCTAGTTGTAGCATGACCCTAATTCAGTCTGCGTATTTATCTTGTAACTCAAAGGTTAACTCTACCATGCTATCACCTTTCCAACTCAACCATTGTTAGTTGTACGTACTTATGTGGTTAAAAATAATTTTGTGTGTGTGTTTTTCCCTAGTTTTGGGCATGACATATCTAACCTTGCATACTAGGCTCTAGGTTCTTGTCTCAATCCATATATTGTGTTATTCAATCTTCAAACCATGTCATCTTTATCAGTCAAAGAAAAACCATCAGGCTTCTCAATATAGACATCCTCTTCCAACTCTCCATTAAAAAATGCACACTTAACAACCATCTGATATACCTTAAAATATTTGTAAGTAGCATATGCAAGAAACATCCTAACAACCTCAATTCTATCAATAGGATAAAATTTCAACTCAAAATCAATATAGTCCATCTGTGAGTATCCCTTGCAAACAAGGCTATCTTTATTCTGAACCACTTCACCTTCTTCATTCAATTTTTTTTGAATAACCATTTAATACTGATCACATTTTGTCTTTAGGCCTGGGAACAAGAATCCATGTCTCATTTTTCTCAATCTGTTCCAACTCTTCTTCCATTGATTTAAATAAACTTTCATCTTTTCATGCTTCATCAACATCCTTAGGTTCAATCTTAGAAAGCAAACAAATTTCATTTCTAGAAATTATTCCTCTAGTCTGAACACCTTGATTACTATCACCAATAATCTATTTTTTTGAATGATTTAACTTTACATACCTTGGATTCTTTGTATTTTCATTTTTAGAAGACTCTTTTGTTTCCATTGCTTCCTCATTTTCAAATTCTTCATTCTGTACTACTAAACCATTCTGATTCTAATTCTGATTCTATACTTGCACTATCTAATTGTCATCTTCATCATCTGATTCATATTTGCAAGATCTGATTTATTTTTGATAATTCTCATCCACTTTGAAATTTTCACTTTTAATTACCTTTCTCAACTTTTTTTTATAATACTTGTATGATTTTCTTTTTGTAGAATAACCAAGAAATATTGCTTCATCACATCTAGGATCAAATTCTCCTAAATATTCATATCTTATGATATAAAATTTGCTTCCAAAAATTCTTAAGTATTTCACTGTAGGAACATGACCATATCAAAGTTCATAAATTGTCTTACCAATCCCTTTCTTGATTTGAACTCAGTTCAATATATAGACTATAGTGCTAACTGCTTCTCTATAATAGATTTGTGGTACATATCCTTCAATCATCATATTTATTGTAGTGTCTAGGATAGTTATATTTCTTCTCTCTATAATTCCATTCTGTTGTGGGGTTTGCAGAGAAGAAATTTGGCTCTTTATTCCATGATCTGCACAAAAATGGTTAAACTTAGTGGATGTAAACTCTCCGCCTCTGTCTGATCTCAAAAATTTCAACTTCAGATATGTCTTAGTCTCAACCATAGCTTTGAAAATCTTGAACTTATCAAAGGCCTTAGATTTATATTTCAAAAATGTAACCCACATCATTCTATAATAATCATCAATGAATAAAATGAAATACCTATCCCCATAATATCTTCTAGTTCTTACAGGACCACATTAGTCAATATGCACCGAATCTAGCAATCCACTTGAAGAATAATTCTTTCTCTTGAAATTAGATTTATTCAGCTTACCCAATTGACATTCCTTACACATCGCATTAGAATACTTCAACAGTTTAGGTAGATCTCTAATTTCTCTTGTAGTTCTTATCTTCACAATGTTATCAAAGTTCACATGACAAAATATCTTGTGCCATAACCAACTGTTATCAATCTTAGCAACCAGACATCTATTCCTGATTTTTTCAAATGAAATACATTACCTTTAGTCTTTCTTCTTGATGCAATCTTAATTCTAGAACTTTTAATAATCTTGCAAATTCCATCCTTGAATTGTAAGTTGGAACCTTTATCAACTAGCTATCCAACACTCAAAAGATTATACTTCAGACCTTCAACATATATAATATAATCAATATTATTCTTACCATCAAGTGTAATCAAACCTCTACCTCTGATTATACAAGGAGTGTCATCACCAAATCTGAAAATACCACCATAATACTTCTCCAACTTCACAAATTTATTTTTGTCTCTGGTCATGTGATGTGAACAACCAATATCAATAACCCATTCATATTTTTTATCTACATGCGTGACCAAGGATGTTTACTCATTCAAGAAACTAGGATTTTCATCTTTGATAACAATAAACACAATCTCATATTCACTCTTGTCAGATTCATCATCAGTTACACCTTCATCAACAATATAATAACACTTCTAATTCTGATATTTAGACTTGAATTTATTAGGATTGTACTTAGGTTCTTTATATGGACATATTGAAGCAATATGACCAATCTGATTGCATGAAAAACATTCCAAAGGTAATTTTCCTTGATACTTACTAGATCCTTTAGGTAGTATCTTTGTAATTAGGGCTTCAATATTTTCAAGATTTCTTTCTTCTTCTTCTTCTTCAATTTATTCCCATTCCTTATCATATATAGATACATACTTAGATGAAATTTATCCACGGTCATATCTTTTCTTATCCTTAGAAATAGTAGCTTTAAATGAAAATTCAACTTTAGGAAGATTGTCTTCAAATTCTCTCATTTCAAAAGCATATAACAGTCCACCAATGCAACTGAGAGGGGGGGGGGGGGGNCTGAGAGGGGGGGGGGGGGTGAATTAGTTGTGAGACATATTATTAAACATTAAACATTTTAAACCAAAACTTTAATCCGAATGATAACACAGTAATTTCAACACCATAACACAATCCTTTATTGTCGAGGAAACCTTGTTAAAGCTAAAACCATGGTGGGAATTAGTACCCACAAATAGTGTACTAAGAGTATAGTATCCGTACTAAAATATTTAGCCCTATTAGGAGCTTATTAATGCATTACAATACATAGTCCTTGTTAAAGGAAAAACCCTATTAGGAGTCAAGAGTAACTGTGAGGCCTCACCCTAACCCTTCGTAGCACAACTGACATTTCCATATTTTAGTTTTATGATGATACATTATTTTGATACATTAGACTCCTTGAGACAATGATTTCATATCATTAGACTTTATTTGATGGTTATTATATTTGATGGATGGTGTTAGGATATACTTTATATGTTCAGATTCACTGACTTTGATGATATTAATTAGATAATTAAATTATTTAGTTTTGGTGTGAAATAAAATTATTGCTATGAGTTTTGAAGTGAATACAAAGTCAAATTGGAAATTTTTAGATGATGTCTTGAATATGCAGTACTTGAAGATGCTTAGGATAGATGTATTTAGGTAGTTATTATGATGTGATTTAATGTTAGTTGTTTACTTGTACTTATAGAAACCATATAGGATATGTTATCCTAAATCATGGTGAATTTTGTAAACATTGGTATTAATGGGAGTATTTTATGCTAATCACTGATGTTGTATTTTTATATTGTTTATATGTATGTTTTCATGAGCTACTAATAATTTGATTTGGTGTGAAACAAATTGACCATGGAGTTTTAATGCGGGGAATCAAGGATGAGTTAATGTAAATACTAGTTGGAAATACATTATTGGGAAAGCAAGACACTGAGAGGCAGGGGTGAATCATATCTTGAACTTTAATCACTTTAAAACAAACTGATCAACAAACATATAAATATGTAATCTATCTAACATCTAGTAGCATCCATGATAGTAAATGAATAACATAATACACATAATTTGGTAACCCAGAAATCCAAATAGGTAAAACTGGGGTGGGGATGACACCCAAAAATTCTTCACTACTACAGAAATAAAGTGTGCTTGTTAGGGCTACAAATTTTTTATCACAATATGCAATATACCTAGTTAAAGGTCTGCCCAGTTAAGAGCTTTAGATCATTACAATCTACCTTGTGAAAGGATTTCAACTTGCACTAAAGTAAGAAATCTGCTGAGAGATTTAGAAAGGTCTGCTAGAACCACTCTGTTAAGAGATTTCACCTAATAAACTTGTTAGAATGTCTCAAGATATGATCCTTCGATATGCACTTTGATGCTGATAGCATATCTCCTCTTTATAATGCCTTTTCTGATCTTGTAATTTGATATGTCCTTACTCTGCTGCTCACTGCTCTTCTACTCTGCTAGATCTATGCTTCTTATCAAAACAACCCTTCACACATCTCTCATGTATGTATGAACCTTCTCTCTATGCTCTCCAGTCACTCTTTTAATTAGGGTAAGAAGCAATCTTATTATACACTTTGAATCTGGCGAATAGATCTAGATCAATGATCAAAAATAAAACTTATGCCTCCTAGGCATTCCAATTTTATGATTGGCTTCAGGCCATGCATAGGATAAAAAAATTAAATGCATAATTAACTCCATAGATAATATTAAATGCTTCACATATGTCAGCCCAATACACCCATAAGTTGGCCCAAACATATTACCTTAAAGTTTGTGTCATATCTGACATGTATGTCAAAACTGTCTTGCTCAGCACTGAAGTCTCTGGCACTCAACATGGAACTGTTGGATAGCTCAGCATCTATGATCTGTTCTGCTTGGCAATGACTTTCTAGGTAGCTCAACCCATACTATTTTAGCTCGGTCATAGTGGTAGCTGACCAAAACTGCCTGAATAAATGACTAAGTGTGGATACTAAATGATCAACAAAAACTTAGAGATTAACAATCTCCCCCTTTGATATTTAGTGGAAAAAACACTTATCCTTTTGTTTACATCCACAAAAATACCTAAGTACATATAGTACTCCCCCTTTGATTATACTTCATACTTAATAGATTATCTACATAATATATATGAAAATTATATATTATACCTTCAGCTCATCTGTTCCTTCCTTTCCTGATTCCCTCTTGTTTTTATCACTGGTAGCTGGAGGGGTTAGGTTGTACTTATCCAAAAACTATTTATGAAGTTTTAGGATCAATGCAAATGAAGTATCCCAATTATCTTTAACAAACTTCATAATTCCCAACTTAACTTCTAGCTCAGCTGCAAGACTTACCAAACTTTCTATAGTAGAGAGATGAGAGTCTCTCTTTACCAATTCTTTGGTAGCTGTGAGTTCTTTCTGAATAACCTCCAGATGAGGTATCAGATTAGCCTAAATTGTAATCATTTTGGCCCTGATTTGGCCATCTTCAGCCATAATCTCAGCTAACCTCCTCTGTGTATGAGTTAATTTATTGAAATGAATGGAGCTAGAGCTAGCATCCATGCTCAGTGAACTTGCAGTTGACTTCATATCTAGTTGCAATTTCTCAATTAACTACTGAGTTTATTTTGTAAAGAAAGATTCATCACATAGTCTTTTGTACAAAGAAAATACATTGCTTGAAACTTCTTCTATAATTTCAATGAGAGAGGAAAGTTCAACCTATTGTGTAGCTATCTTTTCAGATATCTTTTCCAGTACTTTGTTCTCAAACTTTCTCTCAGACCATTGTAATAGTTTGTCATTTTCCTCGCTATTATCATCAGTCACCTTTTGTACATTGTGAACTAGCTATTCTAGTATAGGTTCCTGGTCATTTACATCATCCATATCAAAAGCATTTACAAAAATATCTTAGATGTCATGCAGAACTTGCTTCTACTTCTGTTCTCTCTTCATTTCTTCCTATTTCTTCTTCCTCTTCAAAAGTTCTTGAAGGGTCTGAATGTGCTCGTATGAAAAATTCTCAGGATCCCATTTAGGAATCACAATTACTTCATCTAATGTGACATTTAGTCCTAGTGACTTATTTTTATTTAGCTTCCTCCTTTTGGGCTCAGGTGAGCTGTCAATTGGCTCAATTTCAATAATTTCCTTTCCTTTGTTAGTAAGCAATTTAGTTGTTGACTTCATCTTAATCAAGATTTCTTGCTGGTCAGGTACATTCCCCATTTTGGGTCTAGTGGGGGTAGATGAAGCAGAGTATGGTAGGTTTACCAACACTTGTATAGCCTCTTGTTCTTTAGGCTTGTCTCCAGTTACTTCCATTTTGTCTCTGCTATTTAACAATATCTAAGCAACCTCTAGAATAGGTGGATTTTTAGTATTTACTTCTTGATCTTCTGGTTTCTCTTTCTTGGATCCTTCTTTATTTTTCTCTTCATTGACCTTAATAGACTTGATAGGAAATTTGATAGTTGTTTTTCGGCTCATCCTAATCCTCGACATCCACATTGCTAACATTGTCTAGTGTGGTGTCAATGGGACTATCCATTGTCAAGTATGTAACTTTCTCATCACCTATTTCCTTTTGTGTTTCAGTTTTAGTTTTTGTTTGATCAGTGGTGATTTTCTCAAAGGTTCCTTCATCTGTTTTCTTCTCTTTTAGAACTGACAACCCCAAAAAATCTCTTTCCAAATTTGAGTACTTTTCTGTACTACTCCTTCAATATCATTCTTTAAAATAACATAAGCTCTATATTTGGGTGCAAAATTTTGATTATATTGATCAGCAAATTTTGCTTTCTGTTTCTTTGTCAATTGTGGGATGACTCTTTCCAAAGTTTCTTCCCTAATTTGTCTTTCAGTCATTAATGTAAATTCCCATTTACTAGATAATAAATCATAAAGTTCTATAGGGACATTATTCCCTATCTCTATAGGTGTCAATTTGAATGTACTCATCATGTCTAATAGAGAATCTTGTAACTTGACCTTATTCTCTATACTTTGCTTTTCATATTTGATAAATTTAAATCTATATAATCCAGTTGAACTTCTAATGTTCTTGCATACCTCATCAATGTCTATAGGATGTTTAAATGATGCTGTAGGTATATTTCTCGACACATCAGTGTCAGTTTCCTCATCACTCAAGATTAGTCTCCTTTTCCTTGGTCTTTTGGTAGAACTGCTCGGCACAACTTTAGTTTTGACTTGTTTCTTTTTCCCTAAGCTGCTCTTGGTAGCATTATTCCTTGTGTATACTGATGTTCTCACCATCAGAGGTGAAATAGCTGATGCCCTGGTCCTTGGTCTATTTATAGTAGGAAGGGTAGCCTGAGGTTTAACTTTTCTTACTTTGGTTGCCTTGGCAACCATTGGCTGTTTCCCTTTCCCCTTAACAACTATATCCTCTTCAGACTCAACTTATTCTTCTCCTTCTTCTTCTTCTTCTTCACTAGGTATGTCTTCTCCTTGTCCAATAGTTAAGCCTAGAGAAGCATCCTTTGATTCCTCATCACTTGCAATGCCAACCATCTTCTTCAGATTCTTGACAATCTTTTTCCTCTTCCTTTCCATGGTGCCAACCTTTAGGTTCATAGAAATTTTGGCCTTGGCTTCTTCATAATTACCAAAATGTTTACTAGTACTATCAATTTCCTCTGCTAGGAGTGCTATGATTTCTGCAGATGTCTCATGTATGTTTACTTCATAAGGTAATGGCCTTAACCATGATACCCTAGGTACTATAGCCTGAACATAAGTGTAATCTATGTCAACTAGAAAACACACATCCTCATAATGTTGTTCCACTAATGAACTAGGAATTCTACTTCTTAGTCTCGTAATTTATTGAACTCCACAAAGTATGTTCCTATCACATTATCAAAGTTATCACCTAACTATTGAATCAATATATTTATCTGTTGGGTGATAGTTCTATCTATTTTCCATACTATGTCTCCATAGATAGGAAAATTCTTTTGAACATAGAAAAATATGCATACAAGCAAGGATGCAAACTTACACACAAAATTCTTCACTTTCCTGATTGATGCAAGGTTATTGGAAAGCTGTGTTAGTTGTAGCTCGGCCAGGTCATATGTGTGATCCTTTTTGATGATTTTTCATGCTTGGTCTACTGCAATACAAGGCATGCTGTCCAGTTGGCTCGACTAATAGAACTTATGAGCTATAACCCTTACAACAAAATCAAGTTCCAAATCTTTGATGGTGGAAATAGTCATTCCTCTCTTGTTCCATACAACTTTAGTGACCTTCTCTATGTCTTCTTTACTTTGGCATTTCATGGTCCTTTTCCCATTGATAGTAGGGTAACCGGTTACATGATGTATGATATCCTTGGTAATATTTATTGGTCCATTTTCCAACCAAATGCTGATATCATGTACCTTGATAAGAATAATTTTGATCCATTCTTCCCTGAAATTCCTCAAAAACTCTAGGGCTTGAGTTAACCCTTGCTCGGCTAGATGATTGTGTTCAGGTTTTAGAAATCCATCTATACATAGATTCCCACAGGATTCCCTCAACTCGTGGTATCCAACTTCACTGATTTTACACATGTAACATGCCCTAATGTCATGAATCATAAGTAACTTCAAAGGGATCAAAGATAGGGCTCTAGTTAGATCACCTTTGATAGCGCTCTCAAGAATGGCTTGAAAGTTGGGAGGCGCACAGATGTCACTCCTCACCAATTGAACTTCTCTCAATTCCTTCTCCATTCCCTTAACTAGTGCAGACAAACTAGTGGCCATGAGTTCAAGATAAAGGGTTTCAAAGATGAAATAAAGTACCTCGACAACTGTCAAAGTTTGCACTTTTGCTGAATGGCCGACGACATGCTATAGAATTCTTCAAAAATCTATGCTGAAATCAAGTTTGCCAATGCTTCAACACTTCAAGAAATCTCAAATTGCAAGGTGAAATGAATTGTGAAAGGTTCATTCCTTTATAGGATTTGAGGTAGGTTTGCATTAAATGTTCTATCCATTGGAGTTAGTGCAAAATAGCTATCCTTGACCAACTTTGACAATCTCTCGGTTGCAACCCAAACTAGCTCGACACATATGCTGACGAGCTCAGTCTTAGTATAATACTAATGCTCAAAACCTTTAGTGCTTAAATGAATTTAGATCTTCCTCTAAAATGTGTCTTTATGCAATCTTCAGGTGCATGTCCATACTCTTCACAATAATGACAACTTTGCCTTGTGTTATAATCCCAATTGTAAGTGTTGCCTTTTCTTGGTGCTTTTTCTTGTGTCTTTAATGTCCATTATTGTTTAGCATTAGATCTGAAATCTTGTGCCTTATGTCCAAATTTTTGACAATTGTAACAATATCCATTGATTCTTGTTGTGGGAGGTGCATCATTTTCCGTAGCCCAACATTCATGTGCTTTATGTCTAAATTTATTACAGTTAAAGAAATAACCATTGAACTTAGGTTTAAGATTGGAGTTACCATTCTTGCTTCAGCAAATGTTTGCAGTGTGTCTTGGTTTTCCACAGTGGTGGAATATAGGTTTGTTTCTCTTTGTCTTTGCATTCCTCTTTTCACCAGTCTTTGATGATTCTCCTTTCTTTGTAGATGTTTTTTTTTTTTTTTTAGTGTGACCTAATCCAGAAGAATATTTTGGTCTCCTTGATGCTTCTATCAGATTCTCAAAATGAGTCAAAGATTCATTAAGTTTATTCAACCTTTCATTCAGTTCTTTCTTAGACCTCAAATCATCTTTCAATTGACTGTTCTTAGATCTCAGATTCACAATTTCCATGTCTTTCCTACCGATCTCCTGATTTGCAAGTAGCAGTTGATTTTCCATGTCAACCTGATTGTTTGTCATCATTTGCACATCATGTGTCCTTTCATCAAGTCTGACAGTTATCACTCTTTTATCTTCTTCAGCCATAGCTTTGTCATCTTCAGCTTTACTTCACATAGTCTTACTTTCTACATTTCTTGTTCTCTTTTCAAGTTCCTGACTTCTTCATACAATACATTATTCTTTTCCAGTAGATCTGCAATTGCTATGTCGCTATCAATAGAATCTCCACTCTAAAATAGATTTGCAGTGTCTTCTTCTTGATAGTGAGTATCATTCATTTGTTTGGCCAAATATTTCCTAGATGTCAATAACTTCCTCAATTCCTGTCTAGTTGTCTCAAGCTGATGTAAAGCTATCTAGATTTCAATCTTTTGATTCTCAATGACTTTACCCAATCTGTAAATCTTGATCTCCAGATCTATACTCTCAAGCTGATTAAAACCTTTTGTAGGAGAACGAAGCTCTGATACCAATTGTTGGAAATACAATATTGGGAAAGCAAGATACCAAGGGGGTGGGGGGGTGAATTAGATCTTGAACTTTAATCACTTTAAAAAAAATTGATCCACAAACATATAAATATGTAATCTATCTAACATCTAGTAGCATACATGACAGTAAATGAATAACACAATACACAAAATTTGGTAACCCATAAACCCAAATAGGTAAAACTGGGGTGGGGATGACACCCACAAATTCTTCACTACTGTAGCAATAAAGTGTGCCTGTTAGGGCTAAAAAAGTTTGATCAAAATTTTCAATCTACCTAGTTAAAGGTCCACCCAGTTAAGATCTTTGGATCATTACAATCTACCTTGTGAAAGGATTTCAACTTACAGTAAATTAAGCACTCTGCTAAGAGATTTAGAAAGGTCTTCTAGAACCACTCTGTTAAGAGATTCCACCTAATACACTTGTTAGAATGTCTCAAGATATGATCCTTTGATATGCACTCTGATACTAATAACGAATCTCCTCTTTATAATGCCTTTTCTGATCTTGTAATTTGATATTTCCTTACTCTGCTGCTCACTGCTCTTCTACTCTACTAGATCTATGCTTCTTATCAAAACAACCCTTCACACATCTCTCATGTATGTATGAACCTTCTCTCTATGCTCTCTAATCACTCTTTTAATTAGGGTAAGAAGCAATCTTATTATACACTTCAAATCTGGAAAATAGATCTAGATCAACGATAAAAAATAAAACTTATGCCTCCTAGGCATTCCAATTTTCCAATTGGCTTCAGGCCACACATAGGAAAAAACAATTAAATGCATAATTAACTCTATAGAGAATATTAAATGCTTCACATATGTCAGCCCAATACACCCATAAGTTGGCCCAAACATATTACCTTAAAGTTTGTGTCATATCTGACATGTATGTCAAAACTGTCTTGCTCGACACTGAAGTCTCTGGTGCTCGGCACAGAACTGTCGGATAGCTCAACATCTATGATCTATTCTTCTCGGAAACAACTTACTGGGTAGCTCGGCCTATACTATTTTATCTCGGCTACAGTGGTAGCTGACCAAAACTGCCTAAATAAATGACTAAGTGTGGACACTAAATGATCAACAAAAACTTAGAGATTAACAATTTATATGTATATTTTCAAGAGTTACTAATATTTTGATCTGGTGTGTAGGAAATTGACCATGGAGTTTTAATGCAGGGAATAAAGGATGAGTTAATGTAAATACCATGTTAAGACAAGGTTAACTCCAAGGGGAGATATAACCTCATTGTTATGTGTTTATTTTATAAATGTAATGTTTGATTGTTGGATGTTAATTGTAAATTATCCACTTGGAATTCCATGTGTGTAGTAAAGTGATGTGTTTTATTTTTTGGTGTCAATTGACACATGTGCATGTGAGTTGGCATGACCAAGTGAGTTGGAGTTGAGTTAATTCTCACCCTTGGGTCATCCTATAGAATTCCTAGGTGAGGTATCTTGGTTGTAGTGCCCTTGGAGGGAATCCTATTTTGCATTTTCGCAAGTCAACTCTTACTGGACTTTTGGGGGGTTAAATGGAGCCCTAGGGTTTAGTTAGGGTTAGATTTAGATAGCCCAATAGGTGTACTATGGGTTGGGGGTTAAATTTTGACCAATAAGATGTCAAGAACCCATATTTGACCTTTCAACAGTGCCTTCTTTGAGAGTGACGAAAATTTGAATTGAGAGACCAATCACATGAGATGTTAGTTGTGAGGTTAGGTTTGATTTCTATTTTTAGTGGAACTTTGGAGGAGTTTGGGGGTTGATTTCCCACTCTCCAAACTTGGAGACTTCTAGGACAACTTGGTGATTTTGGTGGAGGAAAGAAAAATAAAAGGGAGGGAAAAGCTCAACTCAAATTCATTTTCCATAGCTTGGAGCAAGGTTGGTGCTCCTCTAATGGAAGAATCATGTTCTGTTATTGTGTTTTTATGTTCATGTGAAAATGCAGCAATGCAATATGTAGTTGTGTTGAGAATCTTCAATCCTCTTCCATGGATTCTTGAGTTTCTTGTGATTGTTTTCTTTGTGTTTACCTTGTTTTTTGGGTGTGAAAGGATACACTAACCCTTGGGAGGGAAGAGAGCCTTTTTGGTGAAGGATTGGGAGTTACCAAATTGTGTAGAGTCTCTTCTCATAGAGAAGATGGATATGGCATGGAGTATGGGATCCATGTTTCCATTTGTTGTACTACACTTTTGGGGGTGATAAGGGAAGGTTTTTGGGATATTAATTTGAAGGAATGTTATGGTATTATTTTCCCATGTGAGGCATTTATCTTGGAGCTATTGAGCCTTGTTGAAGGCATGGTTACCTATGTTGGCATTCTCCTATTTGGGTTCAGGTTCCATCTTCACCCCTCTTTATGGGTCCAAGGTGATCCAATGTGAAAGCCATGGGAATGTGTGTTTCTTGTTTTAGTTGTAAAATTGTGATTTATTGTATGGTTATTATTGTACCCATTCATCCTTGGTTCCCCAAGATCGGGGGTGGTCTTGAAAAGACCTAGGTTGGGAGGTGAGCCTCCATGGTCAACCATTTTTGCTTTTGCAAATTTTGTATCTTGGTGAGGACTTAAAGACATGGAAAGTTGAAGATGGGGATTTCACAACTATTTTATTTCTTGTAGCAAAGTCTAGGTGAAAGGATGGTTATGTTGTTTGTAAACCATTTGCAAGGGATATTTTGTATGCCTTATACCTTGTACTCTTGTAAAGAACCTTCTATATTCTTAAGTTTAGTAAATTTGAAACAAAGTTTTATTTACTTGCATAAGAAATGAAAAGAAATTTTAACTTAGCATTGTACAATATTTTCTTACTAGCTTTGGATTAAATACAATGATAATATTTAGCCTTATCTCTCTTTGAGCAAAAAAAAAATCTTGCAACTTGCTGAAGACTATCATGAAAAGTTGACTGTAATTTATTTATTTCGGTAGATATGTTTCAGTTAATGATTTGTTATAAAATAAAAAAGGGAGATAGTACTAAACACACTTGTATATTTCAAGTTGTTTTCTATTGTTACCAAAATGTTGTCTGTGAAAATGAATTCATGCTTTCAAAATAATAGCTTTATTGGAAAAAAGTAGGCTTGCTGTCCTTTTATTTTGTATATATATTTTCCTATAATTGAAAATGCATATGTATATACCTTTTTTGAGCTAAATACATATGTAAACAATATTATGAACATTCATACAAAAAATAAAATAAAACTAGTTGCAAAAAAAATAATAATGTCAATCTTTGCTGTTATTGTTTTATGTTTTTCCTTCCTTTAAGAAAAGAGAATCTATAAATCTGTGCATTCACACATATGCTCTCTCTCTCTCTCTCTCTCTCTCTCTTTGTATATATATATATATATTAGAAAAAAAACATATTCTTTTACTTGCTTGCTGTTATATATATATATATATATATATAAATTTTTATTAAAAAAGGGAAATTGAAAATTAAGAATAAAATAAATAAAACAAATTAAATAAAAATTTAAAAAAAAAAAATTGAGGGAGGAGGGAGGCCAAATCTCCTCCCCGCAGTCCCTTTGTATTGGGCCATGGGGGGAGGTCAGCTCCCACCCCCCCATGGGGGCCGCGACCACGGGCTGCTGCGGCAGCAACATAGCTGTTGTCCACGACCACAAGCGTGAGCCGCTGCTCACCATGGTGGAAGAGGTGGAAACCCTCTCCGCCACCATGTGGCAGTGTGAGAAGAGTTTCCATGCAGCCTGCTAACCCCCATGTGGCCACCCAAGAAAAATAATAAATTTTGGCAGCAGGGGTCTTCGGCCATGGCCGTCCTGCGAAAATGTTTAAAATACACATGCCAAAATAATTTTTAAAAACAACACATATTTTTATATATATTAAAGTATATATGTATACATATATAATCTAATATATATACATACCTACACAGTCTTCTTCCAGCTTTTCTTTAACAAAACCCTCCGTTGAATCTATCTCAGACCTGCAAACAAAAAAAATAATTTTGGGTTAGGGTTCAGCTTTCCCGCTGCTCACCATGGCGAAGGAGGTGGAAACCCTCCTCGCCACCATGTGGCAGTGTGAGTAGAGCTTCTGTGCAACCTGCTAACCCCTATGCGGCCGCCCAAAAAAATAAGAAATTTTGGCAGAAGGTCTTCGGCCATGGCGGCCCTGCGAAAATGGTTAAAATGCACAGGCCAAAATAATTTTTAAAAAAAATATATTTATATATATATTAAAGTATATATGTATACATATATACTTTAATATATATACATACATACACTATCTTCTTCCAACTTTTTCTTTAACAAAACCCTCCGTTGAATCTATCTCAGACCTGTAAACAAAAAAATGAATTTTGGGTTAGGGTTTGTTGGAGGTATTTTGTTCTTGTTAAGATAAATTTTAGGGTTGCATTTTGAAATTTCTGGTTGGGGCCTAACCCTAATTTGAATTAGGGTTAGGAAAAATCCATTGCATGGGGTAGTGAGTTTTGGTTTATGTTGGAGAATTGAATTTATTTCTTTTATTATGTTAGAGAAATACATTAACTTTAGAATATGAATTTGAGGGCTTAAAATAAAATTATGGGAGAAATATTCATGGCCTTTTGTGCAATGATTAAATGGAAAATTTAATAATGAATGTAGTTTAATAAGAGGTTTTTTTATTTAATAGGAGTGTGAAGTCTTGTATATTTTAGTTTTCTAATTAAAACATTTAGATAGTAATTGAATTAACTATAATTTTTTATATGTATTTAATATTTTAGTTTAGGGATTTTAACATTAATAAGGATGAATATTTTGGTGGTTTAAAATGAGTGTACTTTTAATATATATTTTGTTAATAATAATGGGGTTGCTTGATAAGGACTTATTTTTTTGTATGGATTTATTTATTAATAAGAGAGAACCTTGCAAGCTTAATAAGTTTTTGATTAAGGCTAATGCTTTTGGCAAAATTATTTAACACAGATTAAATTTTTTAATAGGAATGTTTTCTTTTGATATGAATCACATTTTAGGGAAAACATTTATTGAACCTTAGAAAAAAATTGAGTTAAGGACACCTAGGATTAAATGTGAATATTTAACCTGTTACCCTAGTATCCCTAAGGGAACCTCGCAAACACTTTAATGATCCATAATAACTCTAGTGGCTTTAATTTCACCTTCCGTGTTTAAAAATAATCTAGTGTTGCAAGCTCTCCTCGTTTAAACATCATCATAATCTAGGAAAATTTAAACCAAGTTTCATCCCAACTCTTTTTACTCGCTAGTTAGAACACTTATCAGGTTGACCCTACCAAGGGATGTTGACAAGCCAGTTCTTGTCATGATTACCCTTGAGGGTCAAGCTTGATTACTCTTGTGAAAAAGCTAACCTTGTAAACATAGACATACCTCCTCAAGCTTAGTTGCAACTGTAGATCCTTGTGTTTTAAAAAAAATAATTGTTGGTTGTGTTTTGGCCAATATTTTGAGCATGACAGTAACAGTAGACTCACTACCTAGGCACACTACCTAGGCACACTACCTAAAGAAGGTTAAATCCACCTTCAAGACTTACTGTCCAAAATACAAGTGTATATAAAATATACAATTCAATGAACTATCTAATAGAAACTATCTTTCCTCAATCAATTCCAATTAAGTCTCTTAATCAAAGCCTCTTCTCTACATCTAACATACTTCACACAAACAAGCTCGGAGCTTCCACACTTCCCTATTTTCCATACTCTCCACAAAAGAAAACAAATTTATTTTATACAGATTTACAATAAACAATTAGGTTGGCCAATTAAGACTTTCCCAATTCACAAATAATTACATAACTCCTTGCTAAGATACACAAGGCACCTATAACAAGTAAACACTTGTTAGTAATAACTAAGAGGGGGGGGGGGGTGCTGAATCAGTGGCCTCAAAAANGGGGGGGGGGGGGGTGCTGAATCAGTGGCCTCAAAAATATTCCAATTAATCAACCCAAAAACTTAGTACCACAATATTAAGCCTCTAGTTATATTTAGTCCTATAAGATGAATGCCTTCAAATATACTTATCAATTAACTACTGCTCGGAGTGCTCTGTTAAACCTTATTCTTAATGTTTACCGAATAGCAATCTTTCAATTTACCAAAAAATAGTAATTACTTAGAGTATACGGATCAATCTAGATTAGTTATGTGTAATGAAAAACACTAAAGTAATGACTCATAAACACATTGAAACATGGATTTTTAATGTGGAAACCCTGTTAAGAGAAAAAACCACTTGGGACCGGTAACCCAAATTTTTCACTCTTCTGAAGTGAGCTCTGTGAAGAGCCAATCCTATTAAAGGTTACAAACACACTATTAGGTGTGACCTTGTTAGAGGATTAAAAATATTAGTTTGTCACTTGATATCAGGAATCTCTATACTACCTTCTATGACCAAACCCTGGTTTTTCAAATGGTATCTGGCATCTTATGCTATCTTCATGATCAAACTTTTTGATACTTCTTGGGATGTATCTCAATATAGAAAGGATCTTTAAATCCTACTCGATTAAGAGACTTTCTGAATCAATGGTTAAACTGAAACAGTATGATCTATTCACATATACAACTTATACTTGTAGATTTTTAGATCTATTGTAATCTCATTAAACCATTCTGATCAATATATCTTTTTAATACCTTTGCTCCACTTTTCTTCTTCTCAGTGATGCTATGATCTATTTCTTGATGTCCGCAGAAATCTTTAGCTCTTTCCCTAGCTTGATTGATCAAGAATGTATGAATTTGTTCTTCATCAGTTCCTCTTCAACATCCTTTTTTTCATTCACTCCCCTTAATTCATAATGAATTAAGTTGTCTATTTATAAACATGATATCACCGTTTCTAGGTTCTTGATTTTCTTGATCTTGACGTGATCCACAATCGTAGACAATCTTGATTTAAAGCATAACTCCTATTTTATCTCAGAGAAATCTTCTTGCCAACTGGACAAAACATATTTAAATCCTTTACTTATCTATGGCTTTATCTTGTCGATAAAAATAATGATAAACACCACTTAAGTCTATATTTAGCTCTGCCAGCTAGATATTTTGTCATTTCTGAACTCCAATTAACTTTGGTGTTTTAACTCTTTGATAGATTTGGTCAACACTCTAGTTCTCCTTGGGATTCTCCATTAGGGTTGTCTATCCTTCGAGCTTCACTACAAAGTTCTACTCATCGGTTAACACTGTAATTTTGGCCATCAAGAATTCTTGTGATTCTTCTCTTTGGTAATGCTCATCGATTTCTTTGCTCGGGCACCACTGTGACTTAGCTTGTGGTAATCTCTGTCCGTCAGGTTCCACTGGCCATCGGCGTTTGTAGTCACTTAGTGAATTCTTGTCTTTTATGTATTACTGAAAGCATAATCTTTCTCTCTCTAATTCTTTGAAGCCTTGACACTTTGATTATAAATGATTAGATTATATTAAGTTGACATCAATGAAAATACAATCTGTTAAGTGATTTAATGTCTTGCATTATCTTTTCTACATTTTGGTGATCAACTTAACATATTCAAACATTCAATCAGTTACATGTCATCAACACCAATTACAAATCATCAAATATAATCCATGCTCACAATCCATATTACACACTCCATCTCTGAAGTCAGCCCAAAATAGGTCTTCTCCAGAACACATGCCACAACTGATGTCACCAAGAGTCTTGCAACCCAAGAATCATAAAAACATTTCTCAATATGTCTTTTTCCTTTCCCCAAGCTTGCATAACATGAATTGATAACATGCGTAAGTTATCCTCAAAACATGTTGGGATTAATGGGAAGTATGTACTGAGAGGGGAGGGGTAAATCAATACCTTTAACTCTTTGTATCCTTTAATCAATTAACATTGTAATCAATTTCATGTCCATTCAATCTGATCTAAACTATCTTGATGTGAGTTATATCAATTTATAACATTAATAAACATGTGAATCATTCATAGAAAAATTCATGAAAGTAATTGACACATAACACAAGATATGATATCACATAAAACTCCTGTTAGGAAGTAAAAACTATGGTGGGGATGGCATCCAAAAAACTTCACTATCTGTAGATTGGAAGGCGCTGGTTAAGGATTACAATTTGATCGCTTCTAATGATCTACCATGTTAGGAGTATCAGTGGAGACCTGAGTATACTCTGTTAAGAGATTTAGCAACACTGTTAAGTGTGCACTCGATTAAGAGATTTGATGTTGGACTGTTAAATTCACCTTCCTTGAAAGGATTTTTTTTCACTTCTCTCCACTTGTTAGAATGATAGAAAATTACAAATTAACCTCGTACATGAAATCTACTATTGTTGATACAGATCCAATTTAGTTTACATGAAAAATATTATCACCTAATTATGATTGATTAATACCTTTTATTATCAGTTTCCTTTGTTCTTGGTTCTGCTAACCAAATCCTTCTTTTTCTATTCTTGTTCTCAAAACTCTCAATTCAATCCATAGATGTGCTCATTCTATTCTCCTCTCACTTCTTTCTTCTCACACACACATTTTAATTAATGATTGCATCATCTATTTATAGATGGATTAACTTCATCGAGTTTTGATAAAAGCAATGTTAACTCTAAGATCAGGTTTACAACTTATACCTAGATCTCCTAGTCTATGTGTTTTAAATTAGTTAGACTGATTAAAACACTTACATTAATGTTTCTTGTCCCTAAAAAAATGGATTTAAAATAATTAAATATCCTATAAATAGAGTACACTTTCTTTATCTGACATGGAAGTTAGATCCACTTTTTGCGGGCTGCAACTGACTTTCAGTTCTGTCTATCGGTCATGCTTTGACTGTCCTTTAGTTTGACTATCAGTTGTACTGTATCTTTCTTGTCAGTCTGCACTATAAATTGCATTTCGGGTTCCTCTATCAGGTTCCACTTTATCTTTCTTCTTTGTGCTCACTGATTTGCATGGTGACTAGTTTGGTGCTGTCCCATTTCACATCTCCTATTGATGAGAACTTTTCTTAAAAATAAAATAAGATACACATTATTAGTGAGCCAAAATTACATGTGTTTGAATTTGCATTTCTGATTGTCTTTAGGTTGTCCTCCAACTGATTCAGGAGTAGCTCAGATAAGTCTAACTGTATACCCTTTTCACAAATTTGTAGGCTATGTCCACTGCACCTGATGCTATGCTGTTTAATCTGCTTTCCTGGAAGAATTTTTAACCCAAAACACATGCACCAAACTTAATCTCATCATCGGTTATTGTTGTTACTTTCAATCCTTGGCCATCCCATTTGGCTCTTGTCATCTTTTTTGTCTCTTCCTTTGGTGGATGCTTTAGTGCCTTTACTTTATCAGTTATGGGGTAACCAGTGACCACATAGATGACATCTCAGGTTATTTCCTTTGGTTCATCCAACCATAACTTGTTGTTATGTATTCTGCTCAGTACTAACCAAATCCAATCGGTTTTGAAGACCTTCAAAAAAATTAGGGAATTGGTGAGCCCTTTCACCTCAATGTGTTTGTGCTATTCCTTAAGAGTTCCATCATCATTACAAAGCTTCTTGTAAGCTTCTTCTACCTCTAATGTTCCAATTTATGGAATCTTGTAGTGTATGAAGGATCGAGCATCTTTAGCCAGCAAAACCCTAGCTGGAATGCGCAAAAATGCACCAGTGTCGTCGGGTTGTGAGGAAACCTCTGGATGGATCTTATAATTAGTTTCCTTACATGCCGCATTCTTGATGAGCTTGAAATCATCTTTCTTTGCATTCTTAGATTTCACATTTTGTGAAGTCGATGCTATTTTTATAAAATTAGGGCTTCTACGTAATGCGTAAAAATGGAGTTGTCAGTCTTGAAGAACTTATTATGTGTTCTTGCAAAGATCTTTGAACTGCTTTGGAGTGCTAGAGGTCAAGTCATGATCGCTCTATAGCTAGGTTGCTTTCTACTAAAAAATTGTCTTTGGTCACTCTGCTCTGGGCGTCATGACAAATGAGTCACTTTGATGCCCTATTTATAGATATTTCCCTAAAATGCATGCCATAAATGCTTACCAACTCCTCGGTGTATAAAGACTGAGTTCATCGTTGAAGGCTTTGCTTCCATCAGTGACACTTACAAAGTTTCAGAGCAGTCGGCGTTCACTTTTCTTTTACCGACAAGTTTTGGTATCACTAACAACTTGTTCATGTGCTTGTTTATCGACAAGGCTCGGTCTATACTAGCAATTTTTTCTTTTAACCGATGCATATCAGTAAATGTAGGTATTCTTAACTTTGAGTGTATACTGATGGGTTTCAGTATATATGCCCGAAAGCATAGTTATCACATATTTCAACAAGTACAACCATGATGCATCTTTCTTATGCTAATTTGGAATTATATCAACATATTATGGAACTGATGTAAATTAATAGCTTTGGGTACTGAAGCTCCATACTTACTTGTTCTTCTTAGGTGGGGTTGGTGATGTCACTGGATCCATTGGATGGGGTGTCACCATTTGTATAGCTCATTCCAGCTTCATCATTACTTGAATATTTTCTCTACATTTTTTCTTTAGCCCTCCGGATATCTTCAATGGTGTTTCCATTGGGATATGTGCTTGTCTCTGTCATTCGGTCTCTGCAGTCTTTCTTGAGATGACCAAATTTATGATAGTGTAAGCATGCCATTCTGGGGTTAGTCTAGCCTCTAGAATTTCTAGTCCATTGTCTCATATAGTTTTCAGAAATGTGACCATATCTTCCACATGTTGTACAATTTTTCCAAGTGTTGTAGTCACATACATATTGATTACTGACTCTCTTCGGTTGATAGGGAGTTTCTTGATCTTTAGGCTTCCATGTTTGCCTTTTCTTTTGCCAGCATTCAATAGTTGTGTGCCCATTCATTTTTCATGTAGGATAGTATTTGTCTATGTATGTTTCCTTCTTTGGTTGTTTCATCTCAGACTTACATTCATATTCTTTATGACCTCTCTTGTTACATTTATAACAAAATCCTATGAATGAAGATGTAGATTTAGGAATACCTTTCATTTTGCCTCTACATACATTTGATGTATGACCTTGCTTTCCATAGTGATTGCATGAAAGATTTCTTGGTCTTGGATTTTCATAGACATTCTTTGGATTGGATTGATTTGATGATTCTCCATTTTCGGTAAAGCCTAGACCATTGTTGTTTTTGACTCTTGGTTGTCCCTCAAGAAAATCATCCATTCTTTTATTGCTTTCTTCAGCCTTTTTGATAATTTCAGTATGTTGTTGCTATATTCTTAATTCATGATTTAACTTTTCATTCTCATCTCTTAGTTCACCGATAGCTTCTATTATTTCAACGAGTCCAACATTTATTCTATTTTCCTCTTGACTCATAAGAATAATCTAATTTTTTATCTCATGGTGATGCTCTGTAAGTCTTTGTATTTCAGACTCTTTTTCTTGTAGCTTTTCTGTGATCTTTCTTTTATCATCAATACCTAGTGTTCTTTCTTGTTCATCTTTTCTAGCATTGTTCATGACATCAATCATCCTTACCATCTGTGTCTCTTGACTAATTTGTAGAGATTTAACTTGTCTAGCCAAATGTAGATTGATTTCAGTTAGGCTTGTGATGCTTTCTCCTGATGTATCTGATTCTTTGCTTGTAGTTGATCTTGAAGACTCAAATAAATATGGTATCTCTTCCTCATGATAATCTATCTCATTACAATGAGATTCCATATTCTTTCTTTCATCTAATAACTATCTCATGCTGATTCTAGCTTCTTTATACTGTTCAAAGAACATATGAATTTCAAGCTTTTTGTTCTCAATATTTGTATCAAGTTTATACTTCTCCATTGTATGATCTTTTCTCTTAAGCCTTTAAGATTTCCAAGAAGAGACTTAGCTTTGATACCAATTTTTGGGATTAATGGGAAGTATGTACTGAGAGGGGAGGGGTGAATCAGTACCTCTAACTTTTTGTATCCTTTAATCAATTGACCTTGTAATTAATTGAATGTCCATTCAATCTGATCTAAACTATCTTGATGTGAGTTATAACAATTCATAACATTAATAAACATGTGAATCATTAATAAAAATATTCATGAAAGTAATTGACACATAACACAAGATATGATATCATAGAAAACTCCTATTGGGAAGTAAAAACTGTAGTGGGGATGGCACCCAAAAAACTTCACTGTCTACAGATTGGAAGGGACCAATTAAGGCTTACAATTTTATCACTTCTGATGATCTACCATGTTAGGAGTATCAGTGGAGACCTATTAAAGTATACTCTGTTAAGAGCTTTAGCAACACTGTTAAGTGTGCACTCGATTAAGAGATTTGATGTTGGACTGTTAAATCCACCTTCCTTGAAAATATTTTTTTTCACTTTTCTCCACTTGTTAGAATGATAGAAAATTACAAATTGACCTCGTAAATGAAATCTAATATTGTTGATATAGATCCAATTTAGTTTACATGAAAAATATTATCACCTAATTGTGATTGATTAATACCTCTGATTATCGATTTCCTCTGTTCTTGGTTCTGCTAACCAAATCCTTGTTTTTCTATTCTTGTTCTTGAAACTCTCAATTCAATCCATAGATGTGCTCATTCTATTCTCCTCTCACTTATTTCTTCTCACACACACATTTTAATGAATGATTGCATCATCTATTTATAGATGGATTAACTTCATCCAGTTTTGATAAAAATAATGTTAACTCTAAGATCAGGTTTACAACTTATACCTAGATCTCCTAGTCTATGTGTTTTAAATTAGTTAGACTGATTAAAACACTTACATTTGTGTATGATTTTATGCACCTGTTAAGAAAGACACAACACTTCAATAGATCATTATATTAGTGAAAAATCATAAAAAGCAAGGGTTTCACATAAATCACTAAAACCAATCTATTGCTTCCTATCTAAGAAGAGTTTTAAAAATGCAATAATATGCCCTCAGATTATGCATTTATCAGTGACATATACAACCTAGAATGAAAGATTTAAATGAAAACTAACCTAGTATGCTCAAGAAATGTCCATTTTAACCCAAGATGAAAGATTATAACAATAATACTATTAGAGCTAAAAAGCAATATGAATCACTAAAAATGTGAGCAACATGAGTCTATTCCTTCCAATCCCAAAATATGGGAAGAATAAGGATGCTTTCAACTCTAAAAATTAAGGGCCATTTGTGCTCAAAATTCATCCAATTTAGAGAAGAAATGGAGGAATGGGGGAAGGCTTGAGAAGTGAAAGCCATTAATGAGGGTGTAAGACTCATTAATGTGGAGTGTGGAAGATAATGTGTAAGAGGCATAAATGCTTCATTTGTGAAAGAATTTATGAGGTATGGGTGAGGTTTTAAGAAGCATGGGTGAGGGTTTAAGGTCAAGCTTGAGAACTTTGAATTTAGAGAGAGGGTTGAATTCCTAATCACAAAATTAGGAATGTGACATCATTAGGAAGTAGGTTAGGATGAAATTAAGATTAGAAGTAGGCTTAGCATGTGTGAAGGGGTTGGGATTAGTTTGAACATAGGGTCAAGATGGTTGAGGTAGGTTAGGTTAGGGGGAATATTAATGAAATGAATTATATTTAATATATTCATTCAAAATTAGGAAATTTAATTATTTAAGCTTTTGATAATTAATTAGGACTATATCGCACAACTAATTAGATTAATTTAGTCTAGGGGATAGGATTTTGCAAGCGATGAGGTATAATTTGGATTTCATTTAATTCCTTTTAAATTAATTACCTTAGCCATGTATTTGATTTGAATTGATTTGATTAGATTGGCTAAAGAAATTAATGTAAATTAGTGATTAAATCACTTAGGAAATTAAATTTGATTTGAATGAATTATGCCAACTGATTGAAGAGTTGTCTTGACATAATTAGGGGTATGATCACACTTAGGAAAAATAGGGTCTATAGTCAGAGCATACCAAATTAGGGTGGTTACATTTTCCCCTCTTTGAATTCATGTGCGAGCAACGCATTGATTGAAAGAAAGTTTTTGATGTTGACTTCAGAAAGTTTGAGAATTTCGCTCATGATCAAATGAAATGCCTAATGAGATCAGTCTCGCACTTGATTGAACTAAACTGATAGAATTGACTTTGAACTTGATCGAACAAAGGTCAATAAGAAAAGATCTTAAAGATATCAATTCTGAACTTGGTTGTCATCTAAGAATTGATAATACCAACTTTGAACTTGATCAAACAAAGGTCAATACAAAGCTACTAGGAGCTCTTAATAAGAATCTAAGAAAAATTAGACATAAGATATCCAACTTGTGAGAACCAAAGCCTTCAATCCAGTAGTTCCCAATTAGTCAAGGAACCATCATGCCTTTAGTTTTTTTTTTTGATAATGAAGTCATTGCAATGCTGTTCCAAGCAATAATTTGATTGATGATAGTGTGATCATGCCCCCTCAGGAATGAAATTGAAGGAAAGAATAAAATCCCTCTATTGAAATGATGGATCACTTGCAGTGATCGGTTAGATCAAGAAAGAATGGATTAGAAAAAGTAAAGGAATGGAAGTGTGTTAAGAGTAAAAACATGAGTACCAAGTTAATTACATAAAAAATGTGAGTTTTGAGTCTGAGTAAATGAGATTTGACCAAGATTTGTGATGAAATGTGCAATGTTGATGATATAGAACCTAGAAAACTAAATTTCAAAACATATGGAGCAATTCTGCATTTTCAGGATCTGCCGTACAAATTTTACTGTACTATGTAAAATAGTGTAGGCACCTTTGATTTGGTTTCTAATTGATCAAAAAGAGAATAGAATGAGTTACAATTGTTTGGGAGGAGTTTTGGAGCTCCTAAATAGCTCAAAAGTCCAATATATAGCTCAAAAAATCACTTTTTAACTATTCATTTTCACTTTTACCCTTAGTAATTTTTAGAGCTCTGTAGAGAAGATGGTGGTCCCCATGAAGAAACATCATTTCAAGCTTAGCCATCAAAATAAGCACTTGGCTGACTATGCACCTCCGGTAAGTACTCGTAAATCTACCTTGTGAATTTTGTAATTTTAATTTTTATGCATTTTTGTAGCATTTAGAGCCAATTTAGTTTTGCATTGAATCTGGTATTCTGGATCACACCTGTTCAATCCCGTGTCATATCCTATGGATGCAATAATTCCTGTGTCATATCTGGGATTTCCTAGATCATACCCTATTTCTCAACTTTGTGCCGTATTTAGTGGATTTAGAATGTTTTTTGATTTGCACCATACCCGAGGAAACAGGGTCATACACCACATCCCGTGTCACACCCTGTCCATTTTGTATCATATCCAGGATGCCCCATCATATCCTAGATTTCAAGAATCATATCCCGTAAAAAGGATCATGCTCGATAGATGTAGAATCATTTCTAGTTTTTTAGACTTAGAATTTTGGAAAATGTGAATTGTCTCTGATCTGCTAGCTAGAAAAATACTTAACGGATTCTATTTCTATGTTAGTCATCATAGATAGAGCACTGATGTGCCTTTGTAATTTCTATTATTGTTTGAAAATAGGTCCCATTTGAGGTGGTAGCATTTTGAGGACCATATCCTGGGCATGTCCTGGCTTTGTCGTGACAGTTGACGGATGATGAGCTAGATATAGTAGCCCGAGTAGGTCTACAGTCTTTGATAGATTTACCTGATATCAGGGTAAAGCAAGGGTTGTTGATTGCTCTTTCTGAGAGATGGCACTTAGAGAAAAACACCTTCCATCTCCTGACAGATGAGATGATTGCCACACCAGAGGATGTGTGGCAGATACTTTGAGTTCCAGTTATGGGTCGCGAGGTGCGATTTGAGGTGACATCTACCATTGCCATTGGTTCAGCTCATCATTTCTTTGGAGATGATACCATTTATTGGAGATAGCTCACCTAGTATTATATGTGTGATCACTATGATCACCTATCTATATACTTGGCTGGACTGATTAGTGGCATCCTGATGCAAGATAGAGGACATCATGGTTTTCTGGTAGGATGGGTAGATATGCTAGAGCAGATGGTTATTTTGGGACAAAGATTTGCATGGGGTAGCTGCATTCTTACCCATATTTATAGGGAGCTCCATGAGATTGTATATCATTATTCCTGGAGTATGACTGTAGGGATACGGATTCTTCAGCTCTAGGCCTGGGAGCACATCCCAATTACATGGCCGATAGTAGACATGAAACACACACTAGAGCAGCCTTATGTGTATATGTATTCAGGTCTTATCCAGCAGCCCCATTTGGGAAAGGTAGAGTACTGGCGTCACCTTTTTGATGATATGAAAATAGTAGTATGGTGGCCATACTTGGATTACGAGGAGTGGGGACCTGACAGGCGACATATGCCATTCTTCTTTCAGAGAAGGTACTTGATCAGCTAGACCCGATACATCATAGAGAATTTCCTACATACCTATATTTTGAGACAGTTTGGCCAATTATAGGGTAGGAGTCAGGACATGACTGTATATGCATGGATCAGAGATGAGGCACTAGAGTGGGGTCATCAATTGAGGTATGAGACAGATCATCATGAGATTAGGGATATGGTTGGAGTTTCCTGGGACCTTCGATTAGATGTTGGAGATGCAGGTTATCCTAATGGATATCTTGCATAGATGATTCAAAACCCCTTTCCATGGTTCATAGTACCGGATGAGGCCATTCCGCATATCGAGGACCCTCTAGATTATGATCCTACTAATTATTGTCCTGCTAGAGGCAGAGGAGGAGCTCAAAGAAATAGGGGAGTTGGAGGTAGGGATGATGGATGAGATGGTGGATGAGATGCTGGAAAAGATGGGAGACATCTTCCTACAGATAGAGGATAGGATCTAGGTGATGAGGATGATGGTGGAGATGACAAGGGCGGAGGTGAAGTGGGTGGTAGTAGTAGTGATAGTGGCAATGGAGAGGGTTAGCATACCCGATTCAATTTTTTCACTCCTTGGATGGATCAAGGGCCATTACTTACAGGAGAGCAGTAGAGATAGAGGTAGTGGGATGCCCAACAAGACAGGCCACAGGATAGGCCTACATGACAGGACATAGGTAGAGGTTCTGGAAGGGATGGAGATCCTTTATCATAGTGTGAGTGGGAGAGAGAGAAGATCATGGCCAGGATCACCATATTAGAGGCCAGGATCACCACAACATATGCTTTGGTAGTGGATAGAGATGCACAACTCAAGCGACTTAGAGAAGAGAGACACACACAAGCCCATACTACGGTACACGAGGGGCAAAGAGCGACATATTATTATGCTCTATATCATGCGACCCTAACAGAGGGCCAAAGAGCTATATCCTTTTCACATTTGGACCAACAGTCAGAGGGGGCCATGCCATCACCAACAAATCAATTTATACCACCACCTCCTCCTCCTCTAGATTAGGGAGAGGGTTAGAGTCAAACATGATGTGTCATTTATGTATCATTTAGACCATATTGTATAACTAGATCTATTGGAGATCATTCTTTTTGTACCCTGATATGTATACATGTATATCTGATTCATTTTGATGCTCATATACTCTTTGTGTAGATAGTTCCATATTTTTGATATGATCCTTTCTTGATATATTTGAGATAGTGGTTCTTGATTCTGACATGTTCATGGATTCTCTTTGCTTGGATAGATGTTATATTTGATGCACTAATTATGTTCATCTTGGTCTCTTGATGAGTTAGATTAGATATGTGATGACATCATTTATGCTCAATTGATTTATTACTAATATGAATGTGTTTCAAATGATACTAAGTGAATATGCAAATGAATGTTTTTAAAATTTTCTTATGCAAGTAAATGTATGGATGCATTTTTAGGATGTAAATGCACTGTATGAATGATTTTTTTTTGTATTTTTGCTTGCTCTTTTTAAGAATACAAAATGTATGTCATGGATGTGCAATGACATTGATATTAGTAATATTTGATTATGTAAGTAACTTAGATTTAGTATGAAAAATAGAATTTATTTTGAGCTTAAATCCCTTTTTATGCTGTTTTATTTTTAAAATAAATCATGCAATCCCTAAATTCATCTACATGCAGATTCGTAGGAATGTCACTATTTATGTAACATTTTATCATCATTGGGCATTTTCTTATAATAGATATCACCTGATAGTACAACTATCACTAATACCCACTGGTATCATGAAAGTATGAATACTATTTGTATTGGATGAAATGTCAGAAATAAACTTAGGCATCAAGGCATAGAAGCCAAGACAACAATTTATTTATCTCCTTTTAATGTTTAGAATCAGTTTCTGTTTAAGTGTAATGTAAGATATGTGACCCGTAATGACCTTGAAAATTCATATCCTTGGGTACATCATGTAGCATACACCTAAGCGAGAATATGATTTTATAAAACATACAAGGAAACTATTTCAACCTCACCATAGTTTACACATAACAAAGATCGAGATATATGCGGCTATCTACTCATGTTGGCAGCTCTTACCATAAACATCCAAGTTAGGTGAAGTTTATAGGATCATTTGCAACAATCACCATACATAGAAAACCAAGAAGATGTTATGCCCCTATCCTTGCGACTCTGTGTCTTTGAATAGATGTCATGGAGTAACTCGGAAGACATAACAACCATCAATTGAGAATCAATCAAATAAAATTTATAATTGCTTAGATGCCCCTAGTATGAAAAATCATGGGAATAGAAAATGAATTATAACCAAGCCAAGATCAAACTGTGTGTTTAAGTAGTATTGAGAGATACTATTGATTCATTTTCAAGTGCAGTAGAGATTCATCAATTATAATTTGGAATGTAAGCAATATGTTTTCCTATCTAAGTGCATGCAAAAGTAATCATGTCAATAATTGCAATCCATGTAATGTCTTAGAAACATTGTGTAAAGTGTTGAAAAACACGAGTTCATTTTAAGTTCCTAGATGTCAAGTGTTTGGGAAACACTAGTGTGATGTCTATTACTATTTGGAGAGACAAACCATCCTGGAAAAAAAACTTAGGACAACCTAGCAGACATGAACTAACCAAGCTAGTAGATATGCCCCCAGTGTAGAATGACTATTCCTAAGATGCAGACACAAACAAATCCCAAGCAAGGATAAGGCATGTGTAAGGAATCAGAGTCATTAAATAGCACAGGTGCAAGTATGAAGATGTTAGCATAGTTAGTGCATTGATAGATAGAGAATAGATTTTGAATGATGCTTGTTTTCCAGGCTTTCACCACTTGGAAAAGCTTCTCCTTTTTGCTACCAAGATGCCTATTTGCCAGGTTTTCATTAAGGCAGTTTTCTCTTGTTCAAATTTGTTTTTTCTATTTTTTATTTTTTGAATGTTTTTGTAGTATCAAGTGTTGGAAAGTTGACTAACTGAGGATGCATGACTCATTTTGTGTTTTCATCATGGCAAAAAAGTCATACTTAGTCTCTATCTTAAAAGAAAAAATGACTAAGGAAAATAGGGCAGAACAGAGATACAGCGAATAACACATCAGCGCACATGTGAGAGATCTATTCAGCTTATGCGCATTTAGATATAAGTTGTATGACACATGTACATGCTACATCTAGACACACATAGTACAGAACTATAGTACAACAAATTTACAAGCAGATCAATAGACCGGCCGACGAGGAGACAGAGCATGGAAGACGACTAAGTGATTTGATCAATGTGTGTTATTTTATGATGTAATGACTAAGCACCTTTTGTTATATGTTTTTAATGATGTAATAAACATTTTAGTAAACATGCTTGAATATGACTTGTTCAGAAGCATTGTATATTTTGTTTTAGGGCCGACTAGTGTTCTATTTTGGGTCACGCCTATTATAATTTGAATATATAAGTATGTAATGTAAAGATATGATATAAGTGTTGATAATTGTGTAACAAGAAGTTATAGAGGGATAGTAATATGAAGTCAGTACATGATATAGCTCTTTGAGAGAGAAAGAGCATTCGCGCATACACAGAACTGATCAGACAATAGTTTCATCAGATAAATTCATTTTGATATAGTGCATATCATCTTTCAGAAGGTTGTAGCCTTCATCTTATTGGGAAGTGAGCCATATACCTTTAACAAAGTTTTGTAAAAGACTCCTAACAGGGTCTAACCCTTAACCAGGTCATTGTACTCATATTGTAAAGACTACTTCTAACAGGGCAAAGGAACTCTCACAAGTTCATTATACTTAGTACAATATTTGTGGGTACTAATTCTCACTAGGGTTTTCCTCTAATCAAGGTTTCCCTATAATCATATCATGTGTTATGAGTTGTTATGTTAAGCTTCATTCTATGTATGTTTGATTTATGTTTAAGTTGCTGAAAAGTAATTAATAAGACAAACACTGATTCACCCCCCCTCTCAGTGTTTCTAAAAATTGGTATCAAAGCTCTGGTCCTTAGCAAATAAGTTTAACCACTTGAGGAGATCATGGACTCAGCAGAAGCAAAACATTTGAAAAAGAATCTTGAAGCAGCTCTTGATAGATCTGAAAAAGAAAATGAAGAACTTAGACTGAAAGTTGATGGCTCAAAAATGCTTATCAAGAAACTAAGAAAAGATTTGAAAGATTGTTCCACAAGTGACTTAGGGAAAATGATCAAAAATATCAATGAAGAGAATATGTCTCTAAAAGATAAAGTTGAAAATATAGATGAACAACTCATAGATAGCCAAATTTCCATTGAAGAAAAGATCAAAGAAAGCAAGCAACTAGATGATGAAATTTTAAAAGCAAACATGAAAGTTCTGGAATTAGAAAACATAAAAAGGAAGTTGGAATCTAAATTAATAGAAGAAAAGGATAAGATTGATAAACTCCACACAAGTTCTGATTCACTTCAATCTCAGCTCAATGCACAAAATAAAAAAGGTGACACTACTGGTCTTGGATTCAATATAACACAAACTGAAGTCAATTCATTACAAAAAACACAGAAACCTCATGAAGCACTTTCAGAAGCAAAGAAAGTTGAAAATGTTGAAGAGATTAAAGCTGATCTACCAAAAAGGGAAATCAAGCAAGTTAATAGAACTTGTTATGCATGTAACAAACATGGTCATTTAGAAAGAGATTGCAAAAAGGTAAGACCCTTCAATGGTTATTGTTTCTCTTGTAATAAATTTGGTCATAGGGCTATACATTGCAGAACTCAAAATCAAAGAAGAATGAATCAAAACAATCAGAGAAATCAACCTCAAAGGAATTTGTAGAACACTACATGTTAGATGTGTAACTACAATGGACACATAGCAAAGCAATGCATCATGATGAACAAAAGCATCAGACCTCCTATCATTTGTCACACATGTGGAAAGGCAGGACACATCTCAAAGTTTTGTAGATCCAAAACTCAGAAGCAAGATGAACCTAAGAAATCACTATTTGAAGAG
>MU226899.1:499341-510764 GCA_018584345.1 Thuja plicata
GTTTTTGTACACCTTTGTCATTAATTTCAAAGGGGGAGTAATATAGAATGTGTATATGCAGAGAAGTATATGTATATATGATGTTATACAGTCACTTTTTGTGTTAAGTCATTTTGAGTAACTTGACCACATTCCTTTGTTGCCAGAAATGAAAAAGGAGGAGATTGTTGGAAAGTTGACTACCTGAGGATGCATGACTCATTTTGTTGTTTCATCATGGAAAAAAAGTCATACTTAGTCTCTATCTTAAAAGACAAAATGACAAAGGAAAATAGGGCGGAACATAGATACTCAGTGATCAGCACATCAGCGCATGTGTGAGAGATTGATTCTGCTTATGCACGTTCAGATATAAGTTGTATGACATGTGTACATGCTACATCCAGACACACATAGTATGGAACTATAGTATGACAAAGTTACAATCAGATCAATAGACCAGCAATCCAGGAGACAGAGCATGGAAACTGACTAAGTGATTTGATCAGCGTGTGTTATTTTATGATGTAATTACTAAGCGCCTTTTGTTATATGTTTGTAATGATGTAATCAACATTTTAGTAAACACACTTGAAGCTGACTTGTTCAGAAGTGTTGTATATTTTGTTTTAGGGCCGACTAGTGTTCTATTTTGGGTCGCACCTATTTAGATTTGAATATATAAGTATGTAATGTAATGATATGATATAAGTGTCGATAATTGTGTAAGAGGAAGTTACAGAGGGAAAATACTATGAAGTCAGTACCTGATATAGCTCTTTGAGAGAGCAAGAGCATTCGCACATACATGGAACCGATCAGACAATAGTGTCATCATAGTAGTTCATTTTGATATAGTGTATATCATCTTTCAGAAGGTTGTAGCCTTCATCTTATTAGGCAGTGAGCCTAGGCAGTGAGCCATATACCTTTAACAGGGTTTTGTAAAAGACTTCTAACAGGGTTCGACCCTTAACCAAGTCATTATACTCATATTGTAAAGACTGCTTCTAACAGGGCAAAGGAACTCTCACAAGTTCATTATACTTAGTACAATATTTGTGGGTACTAATTCCCACCAGGGTTTTCCTCTGATCAAGGTTTCCCCGTAATCATATCATGTGTTATGAGTTGTTATGTTAAGCTTCATTCTATGTATATTTGATTTATGTTTAAGTTGCTAAAAATTAATTAATAAGACAAACACTGATTCACCCCCCCTCTCAGTGTTTCTAACATCAAGGCGCCTATTTTACCAGGTTTTCACCAAGGATAACCATTTTTAGGACTTTTCCCACTATTTTTGAATTTCTTCAGGATCAATTTTCTGATGATTTTTTTTGGTATTTTTTGAAATTTTCACTACATAGGCTCTACTAGCCAGACATCTAGCATAGAACTGATTTAAATGTAGAGTATTAATGGGATCTGGGAGAACATCTTTTGTACTAAAAGTTGCAGTAATGACATAGGGTCCCAGCCAGTTTGGTTCAAACTTTCCTTTCTATTATCTGTTGGGCTGGTTCTTAGGATTCTCTTTCAAAATGAGATGCCTCACTTGAAAATGTCATGGTTTGACCTTTTTATTTTACCCTTTTGACATACATTTCTGGTACACTTTTAGATGATCAAACACTTGTTGCATGTGCTCATCAATTAATTCTAGTGCATTCACCCTATCGATGCAGTATTGTTCATCAGTAACAAGACCTTGTAAAGATACCCACAAAAATGGGATTTCAAATTCAATAGGTAATACTGCCTCCATTCCATAGACTATAGCAAATGGCGTGGCTCTTGTTGGTGTTCTGATGCTTGTTCTGTAGGCCCAAAGTGCCATATTTAATTGTAAATGCCAGTCCCTCCTAGACTTACTCACAGTTCTGTGTAGGATCTTGAGAATATTCTTGTTAGATGCCTCAGCCTATCCATTACCTTGAGGATAATAGATTGAGAAACAATGTTGAGTGATGTGAAACTATGTGCAAAAGTCTTCGATGTCTTGGTTTTTAAATTGGCCCCCATTGTCTATTACAATTGAAGAGGGTATCCCATATCTACAAATAATGTAGTTCAAGATGAACATAGCCACCTGTTTTCTAGTGGCTTTGATCAGAAACATGACTTCAACCCACTTTGGGAAATAATCAGTGGCTGTAATGATGTACTTGTGTCCACTTAAAGAATTAGGATATATTTGTCCAACCAAATCAAAGGCCCATTGCTGAAATGGCCAATGTATTATGAATGGTATGAGTTCTCTGTCAGGAGCATGAATAATATTTCCATGTGTTTGGCCTTTATGACATGTCTTTGAAAATTGAATAGCATCTTTTTCCATTGTGGGCCAATAATAGCCCACTCTGAGTAGTTTATTAGCTATTGAAAAGCCATTTGAGTGTGATCCACATACACCTTCATGGACTTCTTTTAATGCGCAACCCAATTCTTCATGTTCTAAAAAACTATGAAGTGTACCATTGAGACCTCATCTATATAAGTTATTAGTAATGAGGACATAACACAATGCTCTCCTAATTAAGGCTCTTTTTTCATTTCGGGATAGGTCATTGGGAATAGTTTGGTTAGTTAGGTAAGCAATGATCTTAGTATATTGAGATTGGTTTGAGGTGTTCAAAGCACAAATTACTTGGTATTCAGGGGTATCAAAGGCTAGGTACGATAATTCTTCCACCAAGAATTCATAGCGGAATTGATTTTCCTCCAATTGTAACATGGATGCCAATGTAGCCATAGCATCAAAAACTTTATTCTCTATTCTAGGTACTTGCTGGAAGGTGATGAAGACAAATTCCTTCTTTAAGTCATCAACCAGTTGCTTGTAGGGCATCAAATTCTCATATTTCATCTAATAATCTCCATTTACTTGATTGATAATGAGCTGGGAGTCACCATACACATGTACCTCTACAATCTTCCATTCCATAGTAACTTTAAGACCATTTACTAATGATTCATATTCAAAAATGTTATTTGTGCATGTAAAAATAAATTTGTAGGACTTGGGTATTTTGTAGCCTTGAGGAGTTATGAATAGAACCCCTGCTCTAGAGCCTTGTTTCATGAAAGAACCATCAAAGTACATTTTCCATGGATACTTAGTAATATGCATAATTGTTTCATCAGGGAAATCAATTCTTAAAGGTTCATCATCTTGGAGTGGTGAATCAGCTAATTTATCTGCAAGGACTTGTCCTTTAATAGCCCTCCTATCCACGTACTCAATGTCAAATTCGCTCAGAATGAGGACCCATTTTTCTAGTCATCCTGTTAATGTTGTCTTGCTTAGGAGGTACTTTTAAGGATCTATCTTTGAAATGAGCCTTACTGTATGTGATAGCATATAATGTCTTAATTTTTGTGATGCAAAGACAACTGCTAAGAAAGATTTTTCAATTATGCTATAATTGAGTTCATAAGATACTAGTGTTCTACTGATGTAGTAGATTGCTCTTTCCTTTTTAGTCTCATCCTCTTATGCTAGAAATACCCCTAGTGATATAGCTGTAGCTAAAATATATAGGAGTAATGGCTTTCCATGAATGGGTGCCATAAGAATAGGAGGAGTAGCCAGGTACTCTTTTAATTCTTTGAAGTTGTTTTCATAGTGTTCATCCCATTTGAAGGTGACACCTTTATGTAGCAATTTGGTAAAGGCTTGTGCTCTGTCTGCAATTTGTGACAATAACCTCCTGATTGACTTGAGTCTCCCTTGTAATGTACTCATTTAACTAATGTTGTGTGGAGGATTCATTTCTAGTATTGCTTTGACTTTTTCAGGGTCTACCTCTATTCCTTTTGCTGAAATAATAAACCCTAAGAGATTTCCTGATTGGACCCCAAAGGGACATTTCTTTGGATTGAGCCTAAGTTGAAATTGTTCTATATGATCCAATATCTTCCGATCCAATATCTTCCTTAAGTAATTGATATGAGTATTCCTTTCTTTTGATTTAGCTAAGGTATCATCCACGTAATCCTCCATGTTTTTATGCATCATATCATGGAATATAGTAGTCATAGCTCTTTGGTATGTAGCACCTGCATTCTTTAACCCAAATGGCATAACGTTCCAGCAAAAGGTTCCCCTTGTGCATGTAAATGTGGTCTTCTCTTGATCTTCATAAGCAATTTTAATCTGATTATATCCTGAGAAACCATCCATTAATGAGTACATTTGGTAGCCTACTGTGAGATCTATGATCATATCAATATTAGGCAGTGGAAAGTCATCTTTAGGACATGCCTTATTTAAGTCTCTGAAGTCTGTACAGATCCTAATAGATTTATCTAATTTAGATACTGAGACCAAATTAGAAATCCATCCTGCATAAGTGATGACTCTGATGAATCTAGCTTTCAATAATTTCTCTAGCTCTGATTTTACTAGTAATGCAACATGAGGATGTACCTTTCTTAGTTTCTGTTTCATGGGTTTGATCCTAGGAGGTATAGATAAATGGTGTATTATTAATTCAGGATCTATCCTAGGCATATATTCGTAAGACCATGCAAATTTGATCTTTCTCTCTTTCAGGAACTCAGTGAATTGTGTCTTCTCCTTGTCTGACAAAGATTGTGCTAGGTGTACAATTTGAGGAACTTTGGAAATGCCCAAGTAAACTAGTTGTGTTGGTTCTATCAAAACTAAATATCTTTCTTGAAAGTTCTTTGGGAGGATATCAATAATCTCATCTTTTGGCATGTCTAAGAGGTTTTCACCATCAGATACATATTTTTTTTTTACTATTTTAGAATCTGACACTGCCACAATGTGGTTTTCACTAGCAGTTCTTTTTTTTATTATTATTATAAATTTCTCAATTTGTGACTAAGAAACTTGATATCCTCCTGTGACATGTTCACGCTCCTTGCATTGGTGGAATAAGGGTAAGGTTCACAAGCATTTAAGTAGAAAGCCAAAGTGTAGTCATTAGGGAAGTCTAGTATAGGAGTAGGATCTGTATTAATCCAATCAATTAGGTCCGAGTTTATTAAAGACAAGGAGTTGGATTTTGGGAAGGACAACATCGCGTCAGTGTCAAGACTATTAACTAACATGAAGTATTCTATTAAGTCTATCTCATCGATGTTTAGATCAATAAGAGTCAGATCATCATTATCAAAGTTGTCGTTAGTTATATGTGGACCAAACTCTAGTGACTCATCAACGGAACTTTTTTCTTCATCTCTCCGTAGGAGGCTCCTAGCTTGCAGCCTCTAAATTTCTTCTAGGTCTAGGAAAATACCAATTTCTTCATCAATGAGTCAGGGAAGGGATACCTCCTCTGCTTCGGGAACATCAACACTATTAGGAGTAGTGTTAGAATGCTCTCCATGTTTTTATGGAGCTGAAAACTTGTGAATTACATCTATTTCAATGTCCTTTATAGCAACAGATAGATCATCCCACTCATAATAATGGGATTCTATGATTTTGTCATCATACCTATTTAAGAATTCAATAATAGTTACCTGATGTACTCTATTAGCCACTTGTAGATCAAAGTGTGGTAAATATAGGACATGTGAAACTATGACTAACTGCCCCCAGTTAGGATGTGAATCCCATTTTTGTGGTGTGTCTTCAGTAGCTATTTCCATCAATGGCACCTTTGGAGTTTCTTCTGTTGTTTATTCTACCTCTTGAATAGTAGCTAGTGTTAACAAAGGGATATGAGTGTCTTGTGGTACCTCAAATCTTGGTACATATCTTTCTCCTTTATATTCAGGATTTTCTGTACCAATATGTAATAATATCCCATAGGACCTTTGTTCTAGTTCTATTTCTTCTTCTTTATCACTTCCGTCATCAAAGATCAAACTATCCCTTGAAGAAGGGTCTTCAGATTTATTATTGAAACCTATCCCTATTTTATCTTTGGAATCTCTAAATTCCTTGTGTACAGGTTCAATAGGTCCTTTTCCTTTGTCTCCTAAAGATCCTTTTCCTTTATACCCCATTTATTTGAGAAGATCATATCCTTTACCATACTTTTTTGGGGATATTTCCACATGTTTGACCTCTTTTTCCTTTGGTTCCCCCTGGTAAAGCCAGGCCAAGACTGCTTGTTCTTTGCTGTCATCCCCTTGGGAGGTAGATGCTGTAACCATACTAGTTGATTTGTGAATTTTTGGCTTTTTAGATATAGTGGGTGTGAAAGACGGGGAAGGTTTCCCATAGGATCTTGGTGACACTGGAAGTTCTGTCAATGATGGGGTCATGTCCAGCTTGTATTCTCCCATACTAGTTTCTTCAAGTTTAAGGTCTTTCTAAAGATTTTTATAACCATGTGTTTGGTCTTCTTAGGTACAATTTATTTTCAAACCTCCTTGTTATGTGGGACCATACTACCTACTTTAACATTGTTGCAAGTATAACTGGCATCTGCAGGAATTGTCAATTCCACCCCATTATGTGGGAACTTGATACATTGGTGGTAAGTAGATGGTACTACTTGCATTTCATGGATCCAAGGTCTCCCTAACAGTATGTTGTAAGCCAAGGGTAGATCCATAACTTGACATGTGAAATTTCTTTCAATCGGTCTGATTCTGATGGGTAGAACAATGAGACCCTTAGAGGATCTTTCTTCTTCATCATAAGCTTTGATAGTGATTCTGCTTCTTGAATCAATGTTTTGTTCTGAGAGACCCAACTTACTGATTAGATTAAGGGTACAAATGCTCAACCCTATGCCTCCATCTATCAATACATGTCTAACACAAGATTTATGAATTAGGACTTCAATATGAAGAGGTTGATTATGCAGATGTGTCAATGATTTATCATCTTTCTCTAAAAAAGAGAGGTAATGTGGTGCTGAGATGTGATTAACCATTTCTTGGAATTTGTCTACATCAATGTCCTTTGGCACATTTTTTGCATGTAGGGCTTGTTCAAGAATTTCCCTATGTATTGAGGAGATTTTAAGTTACTCAAAAATAGAAATTTGAGCAGAGGTTCATTGCAATTGATCCACCAAGTTATCCTTCACTGTGGGAATAGTAACTATTTGTCTTATTGCTGCTAGTTTGGGAATAGTGACAATGGGTACCTTGGAAGTCATTGCTGGTTTTGATGAGGAGTTAGGCCCTTTGATCGTGACTTGTGCTTGACTTCGGGTTACTGCATTTGATTGGGAAGATGTGTCTTGAACACCTTTGATAGTGACTACATTAATTGATTCACTTTTAATGTCTAGCATGTTGATCACATTATCATTATTAGAGTAGGTGTAGTTTACTTCATTTCCTTTCCCTTTAGATGCTTCCCCTTTCTCATAATTAGGGAATGGTTTATTAAATGTTGTATGGTCTTCATTAGTGGTGTGCCCTTCCACTTTGATCTTGCCTCCTTCAATAAGGTCTTGGATAACATGTTTGAGTTTAAGATAGTTATTAGTCATGTGTCCTTTATTTTTTGTGAAAGACACAATAAGAACTGTCATCCCACCATCTTGGTTTGACTTCTGGTTCCCATGGTTTTGAATCTGGGATTGTGAGAACTTTGTTGTCCAATAGTGTCTTTAAAATGGTATCAAGAGGTTCTCCCAAAGGAGTGAATGTTCTTTAACATTTGGAAGTCCATGGTCGACCTTTTTTGTTCTCATTGCTTGCTTTAGGTATGGAGTTTATTACCTTGGCATATTTACTTGCTTACATGCTATTTGTCACATTGAACACTGCTGGTTTAGAATTAGCATTAGACGCATCTACCACTCCATTGTTAACAACATTCTTGTTTTGTTTCCACCATTTAGGTTTGTTGTTGGAGTTGGTAGATTTGTTTTCACTTTGGAGAGTGATTTATCCCTTTTTAACCATGACTTCTTCAATATAGATGACATTCTTGATCATCCTATCAAAGCTAGGGGAATCTTGCATTTGCAACACGTATTTCAACTCAGGTATCAAGTTATTAAAAAAGATCTCCATCTTTTCTAATTCGGGAATAGCCCTTGAATACCTTGCAAAGATTTTCCTCCACCTTTGTAGAAAGTGTGTAAAGGCTTCACCGGTTCTTTGCTTTGTGTTATACAAATCCATCATGGTTACATTGTGCTATATATTGTAGGAGTAATGTTGGATAAACCGTTGAATTAACTCCTCAAATGTTTTTACCTTAGGTGTGATATTTGAGAACCACTCCATAGCATTTCCACTTAGGCTTCCTAGAAAAATCCTCATTAGGTATGTAGGTTCATGCATGTATTCTATTCTTAGAGCATAAAACTCTCTCACATGGTCATGTGGATCACTCTCTCCCATATATTTTTCATACTTTGGTCAAGCCATATTGGGAGGAGATGGAACCATATTAATACTCTTGTCGAAAGTAAATGGACAAATGGAGTCCATAGAGTATTTTGTCTTGGGTTTAGCCTTCTCTTGTTTCAGATTTGCAAGTTCAATTTGCATCAAGGTTAGTTGTTTGGCAAGAATAGAGATAGGAGTTGACACCTCCTTTTCCTTTAGTTGTTCAACATCTTAATCTTTAGGTAATTTTACTCCGGTGGATGCTAGATGGAGAAAGTATTTCTCTTTGTCTTCACCGATTATCTTTTCCAATGTTTTTTGGAATTTTTTTACTCTGTTTGAGTTTATTGTATTCTTCTTTAGTAATGTCTTCCTCACTGTCTGAACCATACAAAGGATGGTCAATATTTTGTTCTTCTTCACCATCGCTATCTTTGTATTTTTGGTTTTCATCATTATTGTATTCCTCAAAAGCCTTACTCCATTCGTGAGTGGGACTTTCCATCTCTGGGGAGTCTAAATCAAACAGGGAATTGCGAGATGTTTCTCCTTGTTGAAAGTGTAGCAATCTTGGAGGTACTTTTGATTCTTTAGAAGTGTACTTTTTGCATCTTGTGTTAACCATGTATTTTTATCTCAACTTTGTCAATGTTTCCTGATAGTGTCACGTAGAGTCTCAAATCATTCAAGTGAGTGTGTCTAGGTAGAAGTATTGTTTGTGTTTTGGTGGAAGTAAATGATTCCAGCGTTAAAGGGTTAGAATGCCCTGTTAGTGAGCTGGGAATCAAGTTGTTTTGAAAAGTGAATATACCACACATATTGAGACTGATTGTGAGAGACCGACAGGACATGCAAGGTAGACATTTGAAAAAGTATTGAAACAACAATAGAGAGACCAGAAAAGGCAATGGGGATAGACTAATGAGAAAAAAGGGTATCTAGATTCATTGAATTTTTTTGAGAAATCAATCTGCATGTGCCCACTATCCTAGATGCAAGCCTCTACATGTGAGCTAGGAAATATAGGATGCGAGCCTCTGTTGAACTAAATGCGACCTTTCTTCCTAGATATGATGCAATGCTGACCAAATGTAATTTAGGGTAACAGATGAAATCTTGCAAAACCTAATGTGAGCCAGAACAGACTAAAAATGACTGTTTACTATTCTGTAAATTTGGTATCTAATTTGTCTCTAAGCTCGTGCAAATTTGTCTGATAATAGGGTGTTTTTGCATCTTTCCAGTGAGTGAAAAATGTGGCATGTAGCCAAAGGATTAAATATTGTTGCTTGTTTGAATGATTTATCTTGTTAATGAACTTTCAGACACATCAAGCAGATTTGATTTGTTAGGGGTGAACAGACACATCCTTACGCCCTATTTTCTAAGTAGAGGATGAAAATCCTTGCTCATAGACTTAGGAACACACTCAAATGCTAATCAGAATATGACCATCACCAAGCACACAATGGCTCCAGTCATGATGCCATATTAGCCGAATCCAAACGTAAGTGAGGGCATGATATGATGAGTGTCTTGGGGCAATTACTTTTTTCCTTGCACAAGGATTATCACCCTTTTGGGGATGAATCAGGTAGTTTGACTACAAAGTTTGTTGTTTATGATTGGGAAATCCATTCAAAACTGTCTCCCATAGAATTACACAAGGAAAAATTGAGGTGTATAGCCCTATGAGTACTCAAATAGGTGTAGTCTCGCAAGCAAGATTCAAGTGGATCTGCTCTACACATACCCAAGCATGTTCAAGGAATGATGTCAAAATTCAAAGAAAAAAACCTATTCTGTCTTTTGAGGCTTTGGCCTACGAGGAAGCAATTATTTATAGTGAGTTGGAAGGGTTGGCGTAAAACCTGTCCTCACTTGGGTTATTCCTGAGAGATTGTTTCCTCAACTGGCAGGCCCTCTACTGTTAAATAAGCATATAAAGGATTGGTGAGTGTAGGATTTATATATTTTTGATTCTTTGAAAGAAGAGCATACTCTCCTAGTCCATGCCATTTTATCCCAAAACACTTCAAGCAAAGATCCTAAGTTAATGAAAGAATAAATACTTGAAAGAAATTTTTTTTTAATTCAAGTTTCCCAAAGTTAGGTGATTTGCGTGTTCAATTACTACCCAAAATTTAGACAATGAAGTTTTCTTGTTCAGTTAACCATAATGTTAAATGATTTGTGTTGTCCGCTTTCAGATCCAAGGGGAATTATACAACGTAACTTGTTCAATTATCCCACAAGATTAGTGATTTTCTTTTTTCAATTACAATATCCCAAAATGAATTAAACAGTGAGTTTGTTTGCCTTGTCCATTTATCTCCAAATTACTTCACTAGTATTAAACCAACTTTTGATTTTCTGATTTTCCTTAAAGGAAAAGAGCATAGTAATATGGTTGTTTTAACAAATGATTAGAAAATGTGTTAAGTGTTTAAAACTGTGAATAAGGGAAACAAGTTAATCTATTTAAAACACCTGCAAACAACAAGTTAGAAAAGTTTTTCCACCTTCTTATCAACAACCTACAAGCAAGAGTTAGGTTTTTTGAAGAGCAAAAGAACAAAAGATCAAAACATTAGTGGTTAGGCAACCATATTTTCAAAATTTTAAACTAGATACGAGCCTAGAAATCTAGGAAATGACCTTATCTACCATATGTGAACCTTTGCACTAGATATAATAGAATATAGACCAAATACGAGCCTTTACTAGAAATGATGCAGGATATCCAGGATGCAATCCTAGATTCTGTGATGTGACACAACACTTCAATAGATCATTATATTAGTGAAAAATCATAAAATGCAAGGGTTTCACATAAATCACTAAAACTGATCTATTGCTTCCTATCTAAGAAGAGTTTGAAAAATGCAATAATATGCCCTTAGATTATGCATTTGTCAGTAACATATACAACCTAGAATGAAATATTTAAATAAAAACTAACCTAGTATGCTCAAGAAATGTCCATTTTAACCCAAGATGAAAGATTATAACAATACTACTATTAGAGCTAAAAAGAAATATGAATCACTAAAAATGTGAGAAACATGAGTCTACTCCTTCCAATCTCAAAATATGGGCAGCATAAGGATGCTTTCAACTCTAAAAATTAAGGGCCATTTGTGCTCAAAATTCATCCAATTTAT
>MU226899.1:516924-532536 GCA_018584345.1 Thuja plicata
AACACAACAATAACATTCACACATTTTGACACCATGATTTAATGTGGAAACCCAATATGGGAAAAACCACCAGTAACATGCTACCAAAATTTCACTCTTCTGAAGTGATGCCCTGTGAGGAGCCAACTTTGTTAAAGGTTACAAAACACACTGTCAAATGTGACATTGTTAAAGGATTTAATCACCCTATTAGGAGTGGTCTTGTTAGAGGACTTAGAACATTCCAATCTAAATGTCACCTTGTTCAAAGGATTTATACAATGACTGTTTGGTCAACCTGGTTAAAGGATTTGAACTGATACAATGGTTAGAAAGTAATCAGCAGGTGTGATCTGATACATACAACTTACTTTGCAAATCTAGATCCAATTTCAGCTCTAATGCTAATTCACTGAGTGGCCTCCATTTTCATCTCAAACTTCAGATCTCCTTGGAAATCCATCAAGCAATCACTTCACTTCTCTGCTCAGCCTTCTCTGCTAGGTCTTTACCAATCAATCAATTAACCATGCAATACTTTGCATTCCACTTCTCCTTACTTGGATACAATAACAATAACAATAACCATAGTAGGTTATATTATACCTCTTAATCTAGGTCAGATAAATATTTTTCCACTTAATCAAGATCATAGATCTTAGGTTAGGTCAGATCCAACGGATCTTTCCATCATTACATTTAATTTACTTCTCCAATATAGTCATTAATTAAACATTGAATCCATGCGCTAATAACGGTTTCCTGTGCATTAAATGAATGTGGACCAATCTTAGTTAATAATTCATATCCCAATAAAATCAACTATGTTAGCCATAGATCTCAAATCTCATCAATTAACAAAAATACTTCTGCATGGCTTTCTCTGTCTCCCTCAGCATTTCACTGGCGCTCGACATCATCTTTGCTTTTCTTGGCATCACCTTTTTCTTTGCTCGGTATCAACTTCTCTTTGCTCAGCATTGACCTTCCAGTGAACTGTCGGTGATAGATAAACAATGTATCACTTTTCCAAAGTGCCAAATGATCAATTACCCTGGTGTATACTCATAACTCAACTATTTCCTTGGTCTTCTTGTTATCCCATTCTTTTCAAATCTTCATCAATCAATGGATAAGGTACTCAAACATGCAGCAATAGTCTTACCAGTTAAGGTTTGACAACAATGAAAAAATAACAATTGTCTACATTGTAGAAATCTTTCCAACAATCTCCCTTTTGGGCATTGATGGCAACACTAAACTGTAAAACAATAATTTCCAACCAAAGTTACCATACAATCCAAAAAGTGCCTGTGTTATTGATATGAAAAAATCTTCATTAATGTCTTTAGCTTCATTCTGACTCCCTCTGTGTCTTATAATCACATTGAAATGTTTTCTGTTACTGTTCATCTCCCTCTTTCAATAATATTTCCCTTGTGTCTATTGTTTTAGCAATAATCTCCCTCTTTGAAAACAATGCCAAAGATGTTGACATCTCCATTATGCAGATTCTTCCATTCTAATATTTGTATCATCCTGTTCCTATCATCTTTGTGTATGAATGATCTTCTTTTCTGTTCTTGTCTTCTACTTCACAATTTTTAGGCAACATCCTAAAAATGTGACTTAAAGTGCATCAATGTGTCAAGTGTTCTGATTAAAATATTTGATGAAATAGTACCATTCCAAACTAGTTAGCCTCTGTTAGGGGAGTCACCCCCAATTTACCTCTTAGATGCTCATGAGCCTCCTTGGGTAATGATTTTATAAATATGTCTGCCAACTATTCCTTACTTTTCACATATTCCAGTGTCACTTTCTTCTTCTGAACTAGCTCCCTCAAGTAATGATACTTGATAGCTATATGTTTTGTCTTAGAGTGCATTATAGGATTTTTAGAAATATTAATGGTACTCGTGTTATAAAAATATATGAAAATTGGTTCTGTGATCTCCTCCTTCATACCTTTCATTAGTATCTTCAACCACACAATATTTGAACAATTAATTGCTGCTACCACATACTTGGCTTCAACTGTAGATTGTGAGGTGCAATTATATTTCTTGCTTGTCCAGGAAACTAATCTTTTCCCCAAAAGAAATGCTCCTCCTATGGTGCTTTTTCTATCATCAACATTACCAGCCCAGTCAGAATCAGTATAGACTCTAAGTTCAAACTTGTCATTCCTTTTGTAATATAGGCCATAGTCTTCTATACCTTTCAAATATCTCAGAATTATTTTCATTGCCATTATATGTGTCTCTTTTGGATTAGAAAAAAATATAGCAAAAATTCCAACTGCTAATGCAATATCAGGTCTACTGTGTACAACATATTGCATCTTACCAATCATTGATCTGTACAGTGTTTGATTTACCTCTTTGGTATCATCATTCTTTGTCAACTTCTATCCAGTAGCCATGGGTGTACTCACTGGTTTTGAATTTTCCATACCAAAAGTTTTCAGTATCTCCTTGATATATTTTGATTGAGTAATATAGATACCATTCTTCATTTGATGTATTTGTAATCCAACAAAGAATTTTATCTCACCAAACACAGACATTTCAAATTCAGTTTGCATCTCTTTTGAAAATGCTTTACATATCATATCTTGTCCACTGAATATGACGTCATCAAAAAAAATTTCAGCCAATAAAATTCCTTTACCTTGCTCTATTTTCAAATATAGATTGCTGTTTTCATTTGTTCTTGCATATCCAATCTTCATCAGATAATTGTGCAATCTTTCATACCATGCTCTGGGTGCTTGTTTCAGTCCATATAATGCCTTGTGCAGTTTGCAAACCATGTTCCTCTTACTTGGGTCAACAAATCCATTCGCTTGTTCAATATATACTTCCTCATCTAATATCCCATTTAGAAATGCTGACTTCACATCCATTTGATAGACTTTAAATCCTTTGTAGGCTGCATATGCAAGTAGAGTTCTTACACCCTCAAATCTTGCAACTGGGGTGAATGTCTCTCCATAGTCAATTCCTTCCTCTTATGCATAACCTTTTCATACCAGTCTTGCTTTATTCCTTGTTACCTTTCCATGTTCATTCAACTTGTTTCAAAATGCCCACTTTGTACCAATTACATTTTTGTTGTTAAGTCTTGGTACTAGTGTCCATGTCTTGTTCTTTTCAATATGGTCTATTTCTTCATTCATGGATTGAATCTAGTCTTCATTGTCTAAAGCATCTTTTACTGTCTTAGGCTCAAAATCACATAGCAAACATGTGTCTTCTCTTAATTTTCCTCTTGTAATAACTGCAAAATCCTTTTCTCCTATGATTTGATAAGGTTTCTGGTTCCTTCTTATGTATTTTTCCAAAGTAGGCTCTTTCTTAGCTTCAGTTTGATCATTCAAGTTCAGTTTAGGGTGAAATCGTGACTTGGCATCTCCATCAGATAGCTCAGTAGTCACCTCCTGTTGCTTGACAATTTTATTCTGTGTCTCGGTAGGTGCAGACTGTTGCTCCGCAACTTCATTTTTAGTTTTGTTAGAATCCTCCTCTTCAGGATAGGTGAATGATCTATAACTTTCAGGCTCAATCATGCTTTTAGCTTCATTTCTTTCTGCATATTCATCAATTCTAACATTTACACTTTCCACAATTTTGTTAGTGTTAGAATTCAAACATTTGTATACCTTACTCTTAGTAGAATATCCAAGAAATATGCCTTTTTCTCCTTTAGCATCAAGTTTACCATTTTCATTATCCTTTAGTATAAAACATCTACTCCCAAAGACTTTAAAATAACTTACAGTAGGTACATGTCCATACCATATCTCATAAGGTGTAGTATTTGTACCTTTCTTGACTTGTACTCTATTCAAGGTATAAACAACTATACTTACATCTTCTCTCCAATATTTTTGTGCAACATTTTTCTCCATCATTAATGATCTGGCACAATCCATGATATATCAATTTCTTCTTTCAGCTATACCATTCTATGGTGGTATCCTAGGTGTTGACATCTGTCTCTTTATCCCTTAGTCATTGCAAAACCCGTTAAACTCATTAGAAATGAACTCACCTCCTTTGTTAGATCTCAGACATTTCAGACTCTTACCTGTTTCCTTTTTAACTTTTTCCAAGTAACACTTAAATAACTAAAATGCATCAGATTTTTCTTTGAGAAACATAATAGTCATCATCCTAGAGTAGTCATGTACAAATAGAATAAAATATTTGTCTCCACAGTAAATTTTCTCACCAATAGGTCCACAAAGGTCAGCATGAACCAATTCCAAAATATTCTCAGAAGTATTATTTTTGCTCTTAAAACTAGATTTAGTCATTTTGCCCAATTGACATTGCTTACACATTGCATTCTCAAGTTTCTTTAACTTAGGTAGCCCTCTAACCTTTTCAATTTACTTATGCTTACCAAGTTATCAAAGTTAACATGACATAGCCTCTTATGCCATAACCAAGCATCATTATATTGTGCAAACATGCATGTCTCTTTGGCTAAATCCAGATAGAACAAGTTACCTTTTGTTTGATCACCACCTCCAACTAATTCTCCATTGGCATCATAGATCTTTGCTTTCCTGTGATGGAATTCAACTCTATAACCAAAAGTGTTCAGCTGTGAAACACTCAACAAGTTATACTTAGATCATCAACCTAGTATACATCATCACATCTAATCTTACTAGTCAAATGAATTGATCCTTTCCCTTTAAATCTACAAGGTGTATCATTACCAAAATTAACATATCCACCTTTACATTGATCTAAGGTTTCAAATTTGTCCTTATCACCAGTCATGTGATGTGAACAACCACTGCCAATAATCCAACAATCACCTTTACTCATATGAGAAATTAGTGCAATTTTCTCATCATCATCAAAAACATCTTTCATTGTAACATACATAACTTCTATATCATTTTCATTAGATTTATCAGATTCATTGTCAGAAGCTTCTTCAGCTATATAATAAGATTTCTTACCTTTTTCTTTGTAATCCTTGTACTTTCTGTAGTCTTGGTCATCCTTTTTGTCTTTGTACTTGCTGTCTCTTCTTTCATCTTTCTCATTCTTGTCAGGACATCTAGCAACAATATGACCAACTTTGTTACAAAAAAAACAAATAATAGGAAGTTTACCTTTGAATTTTCCTTTTCCTCTAGCTAGTCTCCTTTCCATTAGTGCCTCAATCTCTTCTAGATCATCATCTAAGGTGTCACTATCACTGTCCACACATTTATTTCCTTTCCTTGATTTGCTGATGACTATCTGTGACTTGAATGCAAATTCAACAGCTTGTGGAGTATAGTTGTCAAAATTTGTTATTTCAAATGTAGTAAGTCTGCCTACCAAACTTTCCAGAGTCAAATTGTTATTTGGAGTGCATCTCAGTTCTTGAATTGTAGATACTCTAATAGCATAAATAGGAAGAAGTATTCTTAGTACCTTTCTCATGATAGTGTCATCATCAATGGTTCCCTTAGCTCCTCTAATACCATTTACAAATTCCTTTATCCTATCATGATATTGCACTATATTTTCTCCTTCTTGTATTTTTAAATCATCAAAATTACCTCTCAAGCTTTCAGATTTGGCTCTTAGTACATTCGTATCACCTCCATAAATGGTTGCAAGAGCATCCCACATCTTCTTTGTGCTTGTACAATCCTTGATGTCCTCAAATTTATGATAGTTCATAGATGATGCAAGTTCCAACATTGCTTGATTATGTTCATGCTTTTCTCTTAATTGTGTAGCATTCAAAACTCCAGTAGGGGCTACATACTCTGTTTCAATATGTCATTTAGCAGAATCACCAATACAAGTCAAGTGAAGTTTCATCAAACTTTTCCATGTAGGAAAGTTTTCCTTGTTAATCTTCGGTCCATCCCTTTTATACATCTTGATCTTTATCTCCAAGTACCTTCAAAAATTTTCAAGAGAAAAAGTGCTATGATACCAATTGTTAGGATGAATTTAGAATAACTAAGAGGGGGGGTGAATTAGTTATCCTTAGGTCCAGATGTGCCCATATAAAAATTTAAATCAACTTCAATAACTCAGATCTGCTTGGCAACAATAAACAACAAAAGTTTTTACTGTACTAATGAAATAAGCTTGCAGAAACTTAACAGTAAAACACAACAATAACATTCACACATTTTGACACCATGATTTAACGTGGAAACCCAAACTGGGAAAAACCACCAGTAACATGCTATCAAAATTTCACTCTTCTGAAGTGATGCCCTGTGAGGAGCCAACCTTGTTAAAGGTTACAAAACACATTGTCAAATGTGACCTGGTTAAAGGATTTAATCACCCTGTCAGGAGTGGCCTTGTTAGAGGAATTAGAACATTCCAATCTGAATGTCACCTTTTTGAAAGGATTTAATAAATGACTATTAGGTCAACCTGGTTAAAGGATTTGAACTAATACAATGGTTAGAAAGTAATTAGTAGGTGTGATCTGATACATACAACTTAATTTGCAAATCTAGATCCAATTTAAGCTCTAATGCTAATTCACTGAGTGGCCTCCATTTTCATCTCAAACTTCAGATCTACTTGGAAATCCATCAAGCAATCACTTCGCTTCTCTGCTCAGCCTTCTCTACTAGGTCTTTACTAATCAGTCAATTAACCATGCAATACTTTGCATTCCACTTCTCCTTACTTGGATACAATAACAATAACCACAATAGGTTATATTATACCTCTTCATCTAGGTCAAATAAATATTTTGCTGCTTAATCAAGATCATAGATCTTAGGTTAGGTCAGATACAATAGATCTTTCCATTATTACATTTAATTTACTTCTCCAATACACTCATTAATTAAACATTGAATCCATGCGCTAATAACAGTTTCCTATGCATTAAATGAATGTGGACCAATCTTAATTAACAATGCATATCCCAATAAAATCAACTATGTCGGCCATAGATCTCAAATCTCATCAATTAACAAAATACTACTGCTCGGCTTTCTTTGTCTCCCTTAGCATTTCACTAGTGCTTGACATTATCTTTGCTTTTCTTGGCATCACCTTTCGCTTTTCTCTGCATGGAATTTTCTTTGCTCAACATCGACCTTCTAGTGAATTTTCAGTGATAGATAAATAAATTATCACTTTGCTAAAGTGCGAAATGATCAAGTACCCTAGTGTATACTCATAACTCAACCATTTCCTTGGTCTTCTTGTTATCCCAATCTTTTCAAATCTTCATCAATCAATGGATAAGGTACTCAAACATGCAACAATAGTCTCACCAGTTAAGGTTTGACATCATTGACAAAATAAAAATTGTCTGCATTGTAGTAATCTTTGCAACAATCATTGTTAAAATATTTAGCACTGTTAGGAGATTATTACAACATTATAGTACACATTTCTTGTTAGGAGACAAACCCTGTTAGGAGTCAAGAAAAGTAGTAGTCTTACTGCCCAAAGAAGGTTAAATCCACCCTGAAGGATTCACAATCCAAACAAGTGTATATAGGAAATATAAAATCTAGTGAACTCTCTGATAGAAACTATCTTTTCTTGCTCAGTTCCAATGAAGTATCTTTATCACAAACTCTGCTCTACATCCAACATCACAACAAGCCTCACAAATTTCAATTCTCTTTCTTTTGAATCTCCTCAAAATATTTCCAAAAGAAAAGATCACTCATATATACCCTATTATAATAATTCATTAGGTCGGCCAATTAAGCTTTCCTAATACACAAATAATTAATGAGGTCAGCCAATTAGGCTTTCCCAATATACAAATAATTGTTTATCCCCTTTCTAAGATACAAAACATATATATAACAAGTAAAAATCAATTACAATCCATCAGTTATACTCCAAGATCCGCAATCCATGCTCACAGTTCATAATACACGCTACATGTCAGAAGTCGGACACCAAAATAGGTCTCCTCCAAAATACATGCCACAGATGATGTCACCACTACTTTCACCACAATCAATCAGTAGCAAAAATTATCCAATGTTTTCTCAGTCATCCCATAAGGTCCCATGCGCTAAAATATCTTCATCTATAAGATATACACAAAATACAGAGACCTGCTCTGTCAAGCATTACTATCACAGTCCAGAAACCAGTCTTCACTAAATCATCTGTAACATCATCAATATGTAAGCTCAATTCAAGTCACCTTAGGAATAATGTCATCACACATCTATCTTCATATTCTTGTCTTCGGTTGTTCTAAAACATCCATACAATGTCCGTCACTTCCCTTAGTCAATTAACCAGTCTGTCCTCTTCACAAAAACATATGTTGACATCAGTGACAAAACATGAATATCAACAACATAAATAGTATCTAAATCTAATATCATCCAACAATATCCCCCTTTGACATTGATGGAAACATATGAGAAAATCCATCAACCCAAAAATACTCTCTCAATACAATCTTCTCAATATCCTCAACACAAATATGTCAGAAGTACAAAAATGGGAAAGCAAGATACTGAGAGGGGGGGGGGGGGGAATCAGATCTTAAAACTTAACCACTTAAAAAAAATTGATCCACATTCATACATATNAATACAATCTTCTCAATATCCTCAACACAAATATGTCAGAAGTACAAAAATGGGAAAGCAAGATACTGAGAGGGGGGGGGGGGTGAATCAGATCTTAAAACTTAACCACTTAAAAAAAATTGATCCACATTCATACATATATGAATTTAACCTAACATCAGATAGTATCCACAACATGAAATATATAACATAACATAGAATTTTGGTAACCCAGAAACCCAAATAGGTAAAACTGGGGTGAGGATGACACCCACAAAATCTTCACTACTACAGCAATAAAGTGTGCCTATTAGGGCTACAAGAGTTTGATTACAAAATAGAATCTACCTGGTTAAAGGTCTATTTGGTTAAGAACTAAAGATCATTACAATCTACCTTGTCAAAGGATTTCAACTTATAGTAAAGTAAGCACTCGGCTAAGAGAATTAAAACGGTCTGCTAGAACCACTTTGTCAAGAGATTTCACCTGATACACTTGTTAGAATGTTTCAATTAGTGATCCTTTGTTATGCACTTAGATGCTGATGATGAATCTTCTCTTTCCAATACCTTCTGTGATCTCACAATCTGATATATCTTTACTCTGCTTTTCACTACTCTGTCATTTTGCTTGATCTAGGCTTCTTCTCAAAATAACTCACTATTCATCTTTCATGAACAAAAACCCTTCTCTCACACATAGTCTCTCTCTCTCTCTCTCTCTCTCTCTCTCTCTCTCTCTCTTTCTAGGGTTAGAAGTGATCTTATATGTCTTTAAAAATCTGGTAGTGAGATCTAGATCAACAATCAAGGTCTATTATTTATGCCCCCAAGGCATTCTGATTTCCTAATTGGCTCCATGCCATGCATAGTATAAAAAAATTAAATGCGTAATTAACTCAATAGAAAAATATTAAATATGTACATATGTTAGCCCAAATCTCATACAAGTCGGCTAAATAATTTAACATCAAAGTTTGAATCAATCCTAACATGTATGCAAAAATTGTTCTGCTTGACACATAACATCTCTGTCGCTCAACACTTAATATTCTACTCATCTCGGCATGATATAACTCGGCAACCTGAAAATTACTTGGCAATGTTTCTCAGCCTTTAATGTTTAGCTCGGCCATAGTGATAACCAAATAAAAATGCCTAAGTAAATGACTAAGTGTTGGCCACTAATCATCAAAAAAACTTAGGGATTAACAATCTCCCCCTTTGATATTAGTGGCAAAAACACACATATCATTTCTTTCAATTCGTTCCATCCAAAATGTTGCCTAAGTACAAAATGTACTCCCCCTAGGAATGTACATCATACTACATACAAATATTTACATAGTATACATGCCTTCAAAAAATATTTACATAGATACCTGTACTGATCATCTTATGCTGTATCCCTGTCAGTCCTGTCAGATTCCCCCTTGTTTTTGTCACTGATTGCAGGTGGGGTCAAGTTATACTTATCCAAAAAATATTTATGAAGTTTTAAGGTGGATGCAAATGTAGTGTCCCAATTGTCCTTAACAAACTTCATAACCTCTAATTTGACTTCTAGCTCGGCAGCTAGACTTACTAAACTTTCTGCAGTGGAGAGATGCGAATTTCTCTTAACCAATTCTTTTGCAGCTGAAATTTATTTCTGAATTACCTCCAAATGAGGTATTAGGTTTGTGTGGATAGTAATAAATTAGGTCCTTATCCATCCTTCATCCATGAGCTCGGCTATCCTCCTTTGTGCATTTGTCAATCTATATACTCAGTGAACTTCCAGTTGAATTTAAGTCTAATTGCAATTTCTCTATGGCCTGTAGATTATCCTTTGTGAAGAATTCAACATCACATAACTTCTTATACAAATAATAAACATTAGTTGCAACTTCCTCCAAAATTTCTACAAGAGAAGAAAGTTCAACCTGCTTTACCGCAATCTCTCCTGAGATTTTTGCTAGTAATTTGTTTTCAAATTTCCTCTCGGACCATTGTAATAACTTCTCATTAGATTCAATGTTATCATCATTCACCTTTTGCACAATATGAACTAACTATTCAAGAATAGGATCTTGAGGATTTTCATCTTCCATATCAAAATCTTTTACAAATATATCCTTGATGTCATGTAACACCTGCTTTTTCTTCTGCTCTCTTTTCATTTCCTCCTACCTTTTCTTCCTCTTGAGTAATTCTTGAAGAGTCTCAATTTGTTCATAAGATAAAACATTGGGATCCCATGGTGGAATCACAATAACTTCATCTAATGTGACATTAGGAGTGGGAGACTTCTTCCTCATTATTTTCCTCCTCTTAAGTTCTCGTGAGCTACAACTTGGCTTTGTGTCCTCAATACCTTTTCCTGTGATAGTAGTAGTCACTATTACATTTTCCAATTTAGTTAAAATTGCATGTTGATCAGGCGTACCTCTGATTTTGAGTCTACTGGGAGTAGATGATGCCGAGTGTGGTAAACCAACCAACACTTGCACTACCTCTTGTTCCTTAGGTTCATTTTCAGTATCCCTCATCTCCTCACCACTATCTAAGACTATTTTCACAACCTCTAAAATAGGTGAATTTTGTGTGATTACCTCTTGTTCATCTATTTTCTCCTTTTCTACTTCCTTTGGTGCATCTTTATCCTTAGGGTCCTTTTGATTTCTCTCTTCATCTTCCTCTGTACTCTTCTCTCCTTCAACCTTAGTAGCCTTAATAGGCGATTCTATAGTTGTGTCTCTCGGCTCATCCTGACCCTCGGCATCCAAATTGCTAGAGTCATCAATTGTGACATCAATTGGACTGTCTCTTGTCAGATAAACAATGTTTACTATCTCTGTTTGTTCTTTTAGTTCTACTCCAGTCTTGTCATGCTTAGTAGCAATATGCTCTTTTGCTTTCTGTGGTGCAGGGGTGGTTTCAATTTCTTTAGCCTTTGGCTCAGATGTTCCTTCATCAGTCTTCTTCTCTTTTGGAGCAATCAATCCAAAGATTTCATTCCAAATCCTAGTACTCTATTGTACTACACTTTCAATATCATTTTTCAAAATAGCATAACCTCTCTATTTAGGTATGAATTTATGCTTATACTCTTCAACAAAGTTTTCTCTCTGTTTCTTAGTCAGCTCAGGAGTGACTTGAGCTAATGTGCCTTCTCTGATCTATCTCTTAGTTATAAGTGCAAATTCCCATTTTCTAGATAGAAACTCATATAAATCACTCAGAACATTATTTCCTATCTCTATAGGAGTTAGCTTGAATTTGCACATCATATCTAGTAGTGCCTCTTGAACTTTGTGCTTATCTTCTAACTTCAATTTCTCATATTTGACAAAGTTAAAATGAGATAACCCTAAAAAATTTCTCAAATTATCACATACCTCATTAATATCAGTGGGTCTTTTGAATGGTGCTGTTGGTATGTTTCTGGGTTCATCAGTTTTAGTCTTTTCTTCATCACTTTATGGATCCAGATGTAGTTTCCTTCTAGGTCTCTTTACCTGTAGGCTCGACACAACCTTTGTTGCAAATTTAGTCTTTGATCCAGAACTACTCTCTCCAACCTTCTTCTTTGCATATACATTTTTTTTCACTTCTGGAGATATAATAGTAGATGCTCTTGTCCTTGGATGATTGGCGATGGGAGGGTAACATTAGGTTTTTCTTAACTCAACTTGGTTACCTTGGCTACTGCTGGTTTCTTCCCTTTTGCCTTAACAAGAATCTCTTCTTTAGATTCACTAGATTCTAATTATTCTTCTTTAGATAGATCTTCTCCTTGTCCAGTAGATATGCCTAGAGGTACATCCTCTACCTCCTCATCACTCAGCAACCCAACCATTTTCTTCAGATTTTTCACAATATTTTTCCTCTTTCTCTCCATGGTTCCTGCCTTAAGATTCATGGATATCTTTTCCTTAGCTTCATCATAATTTACAAATCTCTTTGCTTTTGTATCAATCTCCTTTGCTAGGAGTGCTATGATAGCTGCTGATGTTTCATCAATGTTAACTTCATAGGGAAATGGCTCCAGCCATGATACCCTAGGTGTCACAGCCTAAATGTATGTGTAATCTGTGTCCACTAGAAAACATATCTCCTCATAGTGTTTTTCCACAAGTGAACTAGGAATTCTAGACCTCAACCTCATTCTCTTTTTGAATTCCACAAAGTATTTCCCCATAATACTATTGAAATTATTTCCCAATTGCTGAATACATTCACTACTTTGTACAGTAATAGGTCTATCCTTCTTCCAAACAATATTTCCCAGTGTAGGAAATGACTTGTGCACATAGAAGAATATGCACACTAGTACAGAGCCAAACTTACATGATGAGCTTTTAGCTTTTCTGATCAATAGTAAGTTCTTGGATAGTTGTGTCAATTGCAACTTGACAAGGTCATAGGTGTGATTCTTCTTGACTATCTTCCATGCTTGGTCCACAGCTGTGCAGGGAACACTATCCAGTCGGCTCAACTGATAGAACTTATGTGAAATCACTCTTACTCCAAAGTCAAGTTCTAAATCTTCAATTGTAGAGATAGTCATACCTCTATTATTCCAGACAGTTCCAGTGTTAGATGCTATCTCTTCTTTACTTTGATCTCTCATTGTTCGCTTACCATTGATAATAGGATATCTAGTTAATCGATGAATAATATCTTTAGTAATCCTAATTGGTCCATTGTCCACAAACATATGTATATTATGAACTCAGCTTAGAACAACCTTGATCTATTCATCCTTGAAGTCTAGTAGAAAATCTAGGGCACGAGTTAATCCTTTGTCGGCTAAATGCTTGAATTTGTCTTTCAGAACTCCATTTTTGCACAACTTGTTGTAGGATTTCCTCAATTCATTATCACCTACTTCACCAATATTAACCATGTAACATGATCTAACATCATAGATCATAAGTAAATTTGGTGGAATATATGAGAGAGGTCCATTCAGATCACCTAAAATTGCACTTTCAGGAATGAATCAAAAGTTAGGAGGTGCACATGCATCACTTCTTACTAGCTTAATTTGTTTAAGCTCCTCCTCCATTCCTTTGACTGGTACAGAAGAACTTGCAGCCATAATCTCTAAAATTAGGGTTTGAAAATGAAGAACAGGGTACCTTGGCAAGTAACACTTTGCACTACTCAACTTAGGGTTGCCGACGACACGCTGATGAGATTTTCAAAACAAACTTTACTAAGATCAATTTTGCAACTTCTTCAATCGCTCTGTGAATTCTAAAAATTGCAAGGTAAAATGAAGAATAAACTGTTCGTCCTTATATAGACTTGAAAGGTCAAGGTAGGTAAGCAATAAATATTCTACCTGTTAGGTTAGTGCAAACCAGCTATCATTGGATGACTAACACAACTTGCATACCACTCAGCTTACCATACTCGGCCATCACAAAACTTACTCGGCCAACCAACTCGACACCTATAGTGTAGTTAACTCTTCTCGGCACTTGTCACAAACACGTCCTGGTGCATCTCAACATATGCAGATATGGATTTTGGCACATTTACATGTTAGGAGTTGATGTAAGATTTGAAATTTAAATGCAGTTCCTTACATACCTCTATTGCTCAGTTAGAGATGGTGTGATCACCTGATCCATTATATTGGGTGACCTCAGATTCAGTGGTTTCACTACTGCTCAGCTCTATTTTCCTTACCCATGTCTGGTTCATCTATGCTCTTATTTATTCAATAGTAGGAGAAGGTACTCTTGTCCTACACTCTCTCTTAGTGTGACCAATCTTCAAACAACTAAAGCAGACTAGGCTTTCATTCATCCAACTCTTAGATTTCCCTCTAAAATGTGTCTTTAAGAAATCTTCAGGTGCATGTCCATATTCTTCATAGTAATGAAAACTCTGCCTTGTATTATAATCCTAGTTGTAAGTGTTGCCTTTCCTAGGTGCTTTTGTTTGTCTCTTAGATGTCCATTTCTATTTAGCATTGGATCTACAGTCTTGTGCTTTATGACCATGTTTTAGCCCAACATTCATGTGCTTTTGGTCCAAATTTCTTGCAATTAAAATAGTAACCATTGAACTTAGGTTTAGGATTGGACTTACCTTTCTTGCTTCAACAAATGTTTTCTGTATGACCTGGTTTTCCACAGTGGTGGCAAACAGGCTTGTTGTGCTTTGTCTTTGCATTCCTCCTTTCACCATTCTTAGATGATTCTCCTTTCTCAGTAGATGTCTTTGGTTTAGTGTGACCTAATCCAAAAGAATATTTTGGCCTTCTTGATGCTTCCATCGGATTCTCAAAATGAGTCAAAGCTTCATTAGGTTTATTCATCCTTTCATTCAGTTCCTTCTCAGATCTCAAATCATCTTTCAATTGATTGTTCTCAGATATCAGATTCATAATTTCTATATCTTTCCTACTAATCTCTTGATTTGCAAGTAGCAGTTGATTTGCCATGTCAAATTGATTTATTGTCTTCATTTGTACATCATGTGTTCTTTGATCAAGTCTGACAGTTATCACTCTTTTATCTTCTTCTACCATAGCTTTGTCATCTTCATCTTTCTTCTTTTGTTCCACTACTTCACATAGTCTCACTGTCTACCTTTCTTGTTCTCTTTTCAAGTTCCTGACTTCTTCACATAGTACATTGTTCTTTTCCAGTAGATCTACAATTTCTACATCGCTCTCAGTAGAATCTCCATTCTAAAATAGATTTGTAGTGTCATCTTCTTGGTAATGAGTATCATTCATTTGTTTGGCCAAATCTCTCCTAGCTGTCAATGATTTCTTCAATTCCTGTCTTGCGATCTCAAGCTAATGTAATGCTAGCTAAATCTTGATCTTTTGATTCTCAATGACTTTACCCAACTTTTAAACCTCCATCTCAAGATCTGTACTCACAAGCTGATTAAAAGCTTTTTTAGGTGAATCGTGGCTCTGATACCAATTGTTGGAAGTACAAAAATGGGAAAGAAAGATACTAAGAGGGGGTGGGGGGGGGTGTGAATCAGATCTTAAAACTTAACCACTTAAAACAAATTGATCCACATTCATACATATATGAATTTAACCTAACATCAGATAGTATCCACAACATGAA
>MU226899.1:532586-546216 GCA_018584345.1 Thuja plicata
CAGATCTTAAAACTTAACCACTTAAAACAAATTGATCCACATTCATACATATATGAATTTAACCTAACATCAGATAGTATCCACAACATGAAATATATAACTCATAACATAGAATTTTGGTAACCCATTAACCCAAATAGGTAAAACTGGGGTGGGGATGACACCCAAAAAATCTTCACTACTGCAAGAATAAAGTGTGCCTGTTAGGGCTACAAGAGTTTTATTACAAAATGTAATCTACCTGGTTAAAGGTATGTTCAGTTAAGAACTAAAAATCATTACAATCTACCTTGTCAAAGGATTTCAAATTACAGTAAAGTAAGCACTCGGCTAAGAGATTTAAAACGGTCTGCTAGAACCACTCTATTAAGAGATTTCACCTAATACACCTATTAGAATTTTTCAAGTAGTGATCCTTCGTTATGCACTTAGATGCTGATGATGGATCTACTCTTTCCAATACCTTCTATGATTTCATAATCTAATATGTCTTTACTCTGCTTTTCACTGCTCTGTCATTTTGCTTGATCTAGGCTTCTTCTCAAAATAACTCACTATTCATCTTTCATGAACAACAACCCTTCTCACACACACAATCTCTCTCTCTCTCTCTCTCTCTCTCTCTCTCTCTCTCTCTCTTTTTCTAGGGTTAGAAGTGATCTTATATGTCTTTACGGATCAGGCAGTGAGATCTAGATCAATGATCAAGATCTATTATTTATGCCCCCAAGGCATTCTGATTTCCTTATTGGCTCCATGCCATGCATAGTATAAAATAATTAAATGCATAATTAACTCAGTAGAAAAATATTAAATGCATACATATGTCAGCCCAAATCTCATACAAGTCAGCTAAAACATTTTACATCAAAGTTTAAATCAATCCTGACATGTATGCAAAAACTGCTTTGCTCAGCACTCAACATCTCTATCGCTCAACACTTAATATTCTACTCGGCTCGACATGATGTAACTTGGCAACCTAAAAATTGCTCATCAATGTTGCTTAGCCTTGAATGTTTAGCTTGGCCACAGTGATAACCAACTAAAACTACCTAAGTAAATGACTAAGTGTTGGTCACTAATCATCAAGAAAACTTAGGGATTAACAAAATCTCCTCAAAATAGTAAGGATTTTCACATAGAATCTTTCCCCCTTTTGAAGCAATGGAAAAGGGTGCCATAAATCAACTATAATCTTCTGTAATGTGTATCTTTTTCAAATCTTCATTTCCAATAGCCAGGTGCAAGATCACCCAAATGTGTTCTAGTGTTCCTGCAATCACTCCTCCTGAGGAGTAGATCCATACATCAAGTCTAGAAAATGATATAGCTGTGAAAGCCACTTGATTGATGCACATCTACATCAATTAATGATCACAAGGAGGGGCTCTGACCCCAAGCATGCTTTTGAAATACTCAAAAGCATCTTTTGGCAAAAGTTTTGTAAATATATGTTCTATCTGTTCCTTTGTGCTAATATTCTCCAGTTTAATCTCTTTCTCTACTACCTTCTCCCTCAAGAAATGATACTTAATATAAATATGTTTAGTCTTTGAATGCATTACAATATTAATTGACATATTCAATGTTCTAGTGTTGTCACAATGGATAACCACTGGCTCTTCAAAAGTTATTCCAATGTCCTTTAGCATTTGTTTCATCCAAACAACTTGTGTGCAATTTATTGCAGCATCAACATACTCTGAATCAGTAGTAGATTGACCAATACAGTTTTGCTTCTTACTTAACCAAGAAACCACCCTTTTACCAAGGGAAAATGAACCACTACTTTTACTCTTTATATCATCCACATTACCTTCCCAATCAACATCAGTATAAGCCTGCAAAATAAAGTCATCTAATTTTCCATACCATAATCCATATTCTATTGTTCCTTTCAAGTATCTGAAAATTATTTTCACAGTAGCAAGGCGTTTCTCTTTAGTATCTGCATGATATCTTGCCACAATTCCAACTGCATTGGTAATATCTGGTCTAGTGTGAGTTAGATATTGTAGACCACCAATCATAGATCTATACTTTTTCTAAATTTTTTTTTGAGTCTCATCATTACTAGTCAGTTTGTATCCAGTCACCATAGGTGTTCCAACATGTTTACAATCTTCCATTCCAAAATTTTTCAACATTTCCTTAAGATAATTGGTTTGAGATATAAAAATGCCATTCTTACTTCGATTGATTTGAAAACCAAGAAATTTTTTTATTTCACCAATCATTGACATCTTAAATTTATTTTCCATTTCTTTAGAGAACTTCTTACTCATCTTATCATTGCCTCCAAAAATGATATCATTAACAAAAAATTTTATGATTAAGATTCCATCTTCATCAGTTCTTAAATATAAATTACTATCTGCATTACCTTTTATGAAACCAAGATGAAGTAGATACTTGTCTAGTCTTGCATACCATGCTCTCAGTGCTTGTTTTAGTCCATACAATGCTTTCTCCAACTTAAAAACCATGTCTTCATCTTCTGTAAAAGGAAAAGCATCAGGTTGCTCTATGTATACTTCTTCTAGATCACCATTCAAGAGTGTTGATTTCACATACATATGATATACTTTAAAGTCTTTATGTGCAACATAAGCAAGAAATAATATCACATCTTCCAACCTAGCAAAATGAGAAAATGTTTCTTCATAGTCTATGCCTTCTTGTTGCGAGTAGCCTTTACACACCAATATAGCCTTGTTTCTTACCATTGTTCCTTCCTAATCCATCTTATTTTTGAAAACCCATTTAGTTCCTATCACATTTTTGTTCTTATGTCTTGGAACCAATTTCCAAGTATTGTTTTTCTTTATCTGTTCAAGTTATTCTTCCATAGCTTTAGTCCAAGATTCATCTCTACATGCTTCATCAATAGTTTTTGGTTCAACTTGAGAAATCAAACAAATTTCATTTCAATTCTAGATCTAGTCATCATACCTTTACTTGCATCACCAATAATTTGATCTTCAGGATGGTTCTTCTTAACATACCTTAGAGTCTTTGGAGTCTCAGTAACCTCAATTAATTCATATTCAGTCTCATTTTCAATCACCAAAGGTTCTTCAGGTTCAAAAGTTGATGACATGTAACTGATTGAATGTTTGAAGATGTTAAGTTGATCACCGAAATGTAGAAGGATAATGAAAAATATTAAATCAGTTAATGGATTGTATTGTCACTGATGTCAACTTGATATAATCTAATCAATTATAATCAAAGTGTCAAAGACTTTAGAGAATTAGAGAGAAAAATATTATGCTTTCAGTAATGCATAAATAACAAGTATTCACAATGTGAATTCAAACACTGACGGTCAGTGGAACTCAATGGACAGAGATCACCAAAATTCAAGTCATAGTGATGCTGAGGCAAGAACACCAATGAGCAGAAACAAAAGAATAATCGATGACCAGAAACATAGTGTAAACCAATAGATAATCTTGAGGAGAACCAGAGTGTTGACCGAAGCTATCAAAGAGTTAGAACACCGAAAATAACTAAAGTTTAGAAATGAAAAAATATCTAGTTGGTAGAGCTAAATATAGACTTAACTGATTGTTATCATTCTTTTCATCGACAAGGTAAGCTAGAGATAAGTAAATGATTTAAAGTTGTTTTGTCTAGTTGGCAAGAAGATCTCTGTGAGATAAAACATGAGTTTTTCTTTAAATCTAATTGGCGAGAATTATGGATCATGCCAAGATCAATAAAATCAAGAACCTAACAATGGTGATATCATGTCTATAAAAGAGAAAACTTAATTCATTATGAATTGTGTGGGTGAATGAATGAAAAGAGGATGCTAAAGAGAAATTGATGAAGAGAAACTTCATACAGTCCTGATCAATCAAGCTAAGGAAAGAGCTAAAGTTTTTTTTAGACACCGAGCAATAGAGCATAGCATCACCGAGTAGAATTAAAGTGGAGAAAAGGTATTAACAGAGATATATTGATCAGATTATTTTATGAGATTACAATAGATCTAAAAATTTGAAAGTATAAGTTGTATATGTGAAAAAATCATACTATTTCAGTTTAACCATTGTTTTAGAAAGTCTCTTAACCAAGCAGGATTTAAAGATCCTTTCTATATTGAGATACATCCCAAGGAGTATCAAAAAGTTTGATCATGAAGATAGCATGATGCCAAATACCTATTTACATGCCAAGTGAGTGTTTGATCAAGGAAGGTAACATAGAGATGCCCAATATCAAGTGAAAAAATAAAATTTTAAATCCTCTAACAAGGTCACACCTTACAGTTTGTTTGTAACCTTTAACAGGGTTGGATCTTCACCAAGATCACTTCAGAAGAGTGAAAATTTTGGGTTATCGGTCCCAAGTTGTTTTTCCCTTAACAGGGTTTCCACATTTAAAATCCATGTGTCAATGTGTTTATGAGTAATTACTTAAGTGTTTTGCATTACACATAGCTTAACTAGATTGATTAGTATACTCTAGATAATTTACTATCTTTTGGTAAATTAACAGAGTGCTATTCGATAAACATATAGTAAGAGGTTTAAAAAATCATTCTGAGAAATAGTAATTTGATAAACATATTTGGAGGCATTCATCTCATAGGACTAAAGATAACTAGAGGCTTAATATTGTGGTACTAATTTTTCGGGTTGATTATTGGAATATTTTTGAGGCCACTGATTCACCTCCCATCTCAGTTATTACTAACAATTGGTATTAGAGCTTGTGTTCTTAGAAAGGGAGTTTAACATCTGAAGCAAAAGATCACAATATGAACAGACAAGATGTACCCAAGTTGAATAAAGACAACTTTGCATCATGGAAAAGAGAAATAAGACTCCACCTATCAGGTATTGGAAATTATATTGTTCAATACTTAGATACTAAATATGTGTTTCCTATAGGACCTCACACTCTTGAGCAATTAAGAGTAAAGTATGAGCATAATTGCATGATGATAGAACTTGCATCATCACTCTCTGATGCTGAGTTTGAAGATGTCAAAACCTGCACCTATGTAAAGAAAATGTGGGATAAGTTGAAGCTGGTACATGGAGGAGATGCTAATGTACTAAGAGCAAAGGCAGAAAGCCTAAGATGGAGGTTTGATGACCTAAGGATGAAAGAAGGAGAAAATATCACTTAGTATAACTGAAAAATCAAAGAGGTAGTCAATTCTATCCGAGGATTTGGAGGTGTACTTGAAGAGGAGATAGTGGTAAGTAAAATATTGAGAACCTTTCTGCCTATATATGCTATTAGAGTTTCTTCTATTCAAGAAATGAGAGTAGTAGCAAACAATACAGTTACTCTAGATAGTCTGATTGGTAGACTGATTTCATTTGAGATGAATAACTTTGATAATAGTGTCTTATCATCTATAGAATATGAATTCAAATCTTCTTTAAAGATAAGTAACTCAAGTCATAAACATGCTGTTAGAAATGATAGTGAAAGTGATAATGAGGATCAAGGACCTGATGAGATTGAAGCACTAATGGCAAGAAGATTGTAGAGAGGCAAAGGTAAATTCAAAGGTAAATTACCACTTGTATGTTTCAAATGTAAAGAGGTTGGATACTTTGCTGCAAGATGTCCAAATAGAAGAAAAGATGACAAAGGAAATGATAAATCATATGAGAAGAAGTCTGATAGAGGTGATAATAGAGATTACCAAAGAAACCAACAATATAACAAAAGAGATACCCAAGACTACAAGGACAAAGGGAAGAAAGATTGTTACCCGGCTGAGAACAAAGATGATGACACTGAAACCGAATCATAAGAAGACATCGAGATGGTATTTGTAGCTATGAAGGATGATTCAAATGAAGATGAAGAAAGGTATGTAGAAACTGCACTCATATCTAAAGTTAGTAAAAATTATGTCTGGATCATAGATAGTGGCTGCACTCACCATATGAATGGTGATAAACAAAAGTTTGAGACTTTTGAATACTATAATGGTGGTTCATTGAGAATGGGTAATGATACACCCTATCCATTTGAAGGTAAAGGAATAATAATGTTGAATAACTTGATAAAATGTGAAAATACTTACTGGGTAAAAGGACTAAATTATAATTTGTTAAGTGTTTCTCAGCTGAACAATTCAAGTCACAAAGCAGCATTTGAAAATAAGAAGGCAAAGATCTTCAATGAATCAGGAAGGTTGATTGGAACCGGTGAGCAGACAAAAGGTAACCTTTTCTATCTTGATGACATTAAAAACACTTGTTTGATGGCTAGAAACAAAGACATATGGTTGTGGCACAAAATATTGTGTCATGTGAACTTTGAAAATATGATAAAGATAAGAAATAAAAGGAATGTCAGAGGCTTACCAAGCATGACTAAGCCCAAACATATCATGTGCAAGAATTGTCAAAAATGTAAGATGACAAAGTCTAGTTTCAAGAGTAAAACCCATACATCTAATGCAATTATATAATTAGTCCATACTGATCTATGTGGACCCATGAGGATAAAGAGTTACTATGGAGATAGGTATTTTATTCTCTTTGTTGATGATTATTCTAGAATGATGACAATAATGTTTTTAAAAGATACATTAGAAGGATTTAAGATATTTAAATGGTATAAGGCTATGATAGATAAACAAAATGAAAATAAATTGAAATGCTTAAGATCAGATAGAGGAGGGGAATTTACTTTAGAAGAATTCACTAACTATTGCAATGAGCATGGAATTAAAAGATAGGTTTCTGCACCAAGAACACCACAACAAAATGGAATTGCTGAGAGGAGAAACATATCAATTGTTGACTGTGCAAGAACATTGATGATTGAGAAAAGAATCACTCAAACCTTTTGGAGGGAAGCTGTCAGTACTGTTGTCTACACATTAAATAGAGTACAATTGAAGAAGGAAACAAAGAAGACACCATATGAGATTTGGTATGGTTATACACCCAATTTAAGTTACTTTAGAATCTTTGGTAGTCAACGTTATATTTTAAAGGATGATAGAAATGGAAAACTTGACTGCAAAAGTGATGAAGGTATCTTCCTAGGGTATTCAACCAAAACCAAGGCTTATATATGTCTTAACAAGTAATCTAACAAAATCATTGAAAGTGCAAATGTGAAAATAGATGAATTTGAAAAAAAGAATGATAAGGAAAGAAAAAAGGAACCAGAGGACTACAACAAGTTTGTTTATATAGAACCTAACACTCTACCCAAGCAATAGTGTATCATTCCCGAGCAACAAAACATTTCACCCAAGCATCAGGCTGCAATTACCAAAAATCAGGAAAATCCTCAAGATGATGTTCAGAGTGATGTAGATCAGAATAAAGGTCAAGAAGCTGATCAAAATGATGAACACAGAGCTAAACCAAAACTTGCCAAGTATGTCAGAAGAAATCACCCACAAAATCAAATCATAGGAGACAAGAAGGCTGGAACAAGAATAAGAAGTAAGTCACAAAACACTAGATGTTTACTTTGTGATTTTGAGCCTAAATCTGTTAACAATGCACTTCAGAATGAGGAATGGGCCAGTTCTATGAATGAAGAAACATAACAGATTGAGAAGAATAGTACATGGACACTAGTACTGACACCAGATGACAAGAATTTCATAGGTACCAAATGGATATTTAGAAACAAGATGAATGTGAATGGAGAAGTCACTAGAAACAAAGCAAGATTTGTATGCAAGGGATATGCACAAGAAGAAGGTATTGACTATGGTGAAACCTTTGCACCCATTGCTAGACTAGAAGGAGTTAGAATATTACTTTCTTATGCTGCATTTAAAGGATCCAAGGTATACCAGATGGATGTCAAATCTGCATTCCTAAATGGAATACTGGAAGAAGAAGTATACATTGAACAACCAGAAGGGTTTGTTGATCCAGACAAGATAAACATGGTATGTAGACTACATAAAGCCTTGTATGGATTAAAAAAATTACCTAGGGCCTGGTATGAAAGACTTCACTCATCTCATTAGCATAAAATTTGTTAGAACAAGTGAAAATAGCAATATGTACTTAAAAGAAGATACCGATGGTAATATCCTGATTGCTGAAAGTTTTGTTAATGATATCATTTTTGGGGGAAATGATTTGTTATGCAAATCCTTTGCTAATGAAATGAGAAAATAAATTGAAATGTCTATGTTTGGGGAGATCAAATTATTTCTTGGTCTACATATTCTTCAACAAGATGCAGGAATATATATCACTCAATCCAAATACATCAAGGAAGTGCTGAAGAAATTCAAGATGGAAGATTCCAAACTAGTTGGAACACCTATGGCTACTAGATGTAAGATGACAAAATAAGACAAATCCAATGAGGTAAACCAAACCTTGTATAGATTTATTATTGGAAAACTAATGTATGTTGTTCATACCAGACCATATATAGCACATGTAGTGGGGATAGTTGCAAGATTCTCTACTAATCCCAAAGAACCACATATGACTGCTGTCAAGAGTATTCTAAGATATCTGAAGAACACTGAGGACTATGGATTATGGTATAAAAGAGAAGGAAAATTTGAGCTACAAGTCTATATAGATGCTGATTGGGCTGGAAAAATTGATGATAGAAAGAGCACAAATGGAGGAGCATTCTTCATAGGTGATAGACTTGTCACATGGATAAGAAAGAAACAAGGATTCATCTCTCAGTCTACTACAGAAGCAGAGTATGTGGCTGCTGCTACAAATTGCTCCAATATTGCATGGATCAAATAGTTACTAGAAGGTACGAATATGAATATTATTGAGCCAGTAATTATCTACTATGATAATACTAGTGAAATTAACATTTATAAGAATCTATTCATGCATGCTAAGACTAAGCATATTGCTATCAAGTATCACTATCTAAGAAAATAGGTGCAAGAAAAGGAGGTGATGCTAGAATATGTTTAATCAAAGGAACAATTAGCTGATATATTCACCAAGCCATTATCGAAAGATACATTTGAGTACTTGAGACAAAGACTAGGGGTCCAACCCTTGTCTATCAGTCAGTAAGATGACTACGAGGTTGCATCAACCTATACCAAATATGAAGATTAGTCATGTTGATGCAAACACAAGTAATGGATAACAATAGATACATCTGCACATAGCAAGGTACAAATCTACACCGAACACCAGAGACATTGTATTGTTGATGGATAGGGAAATTCAAGGAATATATTATGTAAAGGATGGAAGATGATAAAAATAAGGAGAAGTGTTTTTGTTTGGCATTTTTGTCAAAGGGAGAGATTATTTCATTATCATCAGGGAGAGATATGATAAAAGGAGAGATATGATAAAGGAAGAGATTATCTCATTAAATCATAAAGGGAGAGAAATTGATTACATATGAAATATCCATCTAAGGGAGAGAAGTAATAAAGGGAGAGAGTTCAAACAAAGAGAGAAATTACTGTCAAAGAAAAAATAGATTATCAAGAGGAGGAATAGTCAAGGTAGTGCACATATAAAAACAAAGACATTAGATGCTACATCTATCCATTCAAGGGATTGAATATTAAAGACAATCTTTCAGCAAGAAAAAAATCTAAGCTATTTTGAGCTTACCGAGAGCCAGACATTTGTAAAAGTTACATTAGGAAAGCTTGATGAAACTGTATATTTCATATTGTATTAGTGGTAGTATAGTATGATAATGTAGCATGTTTCCATCAATGCTAAAGGGAGAGATTTATGACATGTAACTGATTGAATGTTTGAAGATGTTAAGTTGATCACCGAAATGTAGAAGGATAATGCAAGACATTAAATAATTTAATGGATGGTATTGTCATTGATGTCAACTTGATATAATATAATCGGCTATAATCAAAGTGTCAAAGACTTTAGAGAATTAGAGAGAAAAATATTATGCTTTCAGAAATGCATAAAAGACAAGTATTCACAATGTGACTTCAAACACCGATGGTCAGTGGAACCCGATGGATAGAGATCACCGAAAGTCAAGTCGCAGTGATGCTCAAGAAATAACACCAACAAGCATTACCGACAAGAAGAATCACAAGCATAATTGATGGCCAGAAACATAGTGTAAACTGACGGAGAAGCCCAAGGAGAACTGTAGTGTTGATCGAAGCTATCAAAGAGTTAGAACACCAAAAATAACTAAAGTTTAGAAATGACAAAATATCTAGCTGGAAAAGCTAAATAGACACTTAACTAGTAGTCATCATTGTTTTCATCAACAAGATAAGCCAAAGATAAGTAAAGGATTTAAAGCTGTTCTGTCAAGTTGGCAAGAAGATCTTTGCAAGATAAAATATGAGTTTTGCTTTAAATCTAATTGGCGAGAATTATGGATCACGCCAAGATTAATAAAATCAAGAACCTAACAAAGGTGATATCATGTCTATAAAAGAGACAACTTAATTCATTACGAATTGTGTGGGTGAATGAATGAAAAGAGGATGCTAAAGAGAAACTGATGAGGAGCAACTTCATACACTCCTGATCAATCAAGCTGAGGAAAGAGCTAAATTTTTCTGCGGACACCGAGCAACAGAGCACAACATCACCGAGAAGAAGTAAAGTGGATAAAAGGTATTAAAAGAGATATATTGATTAGATTAGTTTATGAGATTACAATAGATCTAAAAATCTACAAGTATAAGTTGTATATGTGAACATATCATATTGTCTCAGTTTAACCATTGTTACAGAAAGTCTCTTAACTAAGCAGGATTTAAAGATCCTTTCTATATTGAGATACATCCCAAGGAGTATAAAAAAGTTTGATCATGAAGATAGCATGAGATTCTAGATACCTATTGACAGGCCAAGTGAGTGTTTGATCAAGAAAGGTAGCATAGAGATGCCTGATACAGTAGATGAGATGTTTTCTCACCCCAATTGTGAACAATCTCAAACTCTTTAACATACTCTATTGGTCTCAAAAATCTTAACACATCTATGTGAATTCTTGGGTTGTTTGTGCATAACAACACTCTGAGTCTAGAGGCAAAACATCTATCATAATTGATAAAACTGGCCTCTTTCCTATCCCAAGATAAATCTATACTCCATAACTAAACTGGCAGCTCTTCATCATCTTGAAATTTGATAAGATCCATTTCTTGCTCAAAATAGTCAGCATTATTATACAAGATCATGTGCATGATCATAAAGTACCATCCAAATGGATTAACTATCTTAGACTCTTTTATACCTACTAAACCTTGATGCAGTAGATCAGCAATGTAATTAGAAAATTAAAAAACAACAGACAAATGTGGATGCAAAATCTAAACCATCATAAGCATAAAGTGAATGGGTATTGTTGTCTCCCCATCTTCTCCCAGAACATGACACATGACACTATGCATCCCTTTAGCCTGTCCACTAAAATAATCTAATTTGAAGGGCTCTAGTGTGTTAGGGCCTACTATAATTAAACCCCCTATCTTATTGAAACACTCTTTCAAAGGCCCAATTTTGAAGTATTTCCTTTGATTCTTGTACACTTCTTTGAATACTCAAAATCAATGTCATCTATCTGAATATAAAGGTCACTCAACTTGAAAATTTTTCTTATCTCATCAGTTGTGACACTCAATAATATATTCCCATATGTATCTCTCAAAACCCTAGACACCTTATCATAGGTTTTGGCAATTGTGATCAAAAAATCTGTATCCATAAACACTCCAGGAACTATCAAATTTCCAACATCCAAATCCCATATGTTACAGTCTAGGATAGGAGCATTCCTTTGGCTGAAAGTAATTCTGAACAAACTAAGACCATTTATATTAACCTTGGCATCCTTAGCCCATCTGCCCAGATCATATAAACCCTCCCTGACTCTAAAATAAGGACTTATAGGCATCATTTTTTTTGAATTTAGTAGAGTCATTGGTGGATCCATTCAATTGTTGTAAAAGATCATCCTGCACATTCTTGTCCTTGTACTCATTTTTACCATTGAACTCAATTCTAGGGGCCATACCACCAATATGAAATTTAATGTTTCAAAAGTATGACAACAGAAAACTTACCCATTCTGCAATTTATAACACAGAGCGCAAGATTACTGTGACTTTTAGTTTCACTTCAATCTCTTCAATGGTTATGGAAACTTCAAACTCAAGTAATGAATTATATGCTCTATCAAATCAATCTCTTGCACTAAATTTTATCTAAGGTGGCCACACACTCTATAATCAAGTCATCTTGTTTGAACATTTGCGGCTCAATAGTTCATTGAAACCAGTCTTAAAATTTTAAATCTGAACTGTAGATCTTATCAGCATCCCATCTTTTATGTGGCTCTCATCACTTTATGGAAACCACTATTCATCTTGGACACATGTCAGCATGAATTGATCACTTAAGCATTAGATCTTGTGCATCTCCACCATAAGCGTTTAAGTTGGCCATCCAATTTTTTCTAACCTAACCACTAGCTACTTTACCCCAGACTTTACTAACTACGGATATCACTTTATCAGAAAATCCATGCGTCAACACCACTTAATGGCTTATACGCTAGATCTTCCTCATCTTTACCTTAAGTCATTAAGTGAGCCTTTGGATCCTTTTCAACTTGCATCCTCTTTATCTTATCCTTGTAGTGTACTGGGCCCGCCAAATGCAACACATCAACATGACTTAATCACTTATACTATAGATCTTGATCACTTTATCACCCAAGAATTAAGTCAACTATCAAATGAACCTTTAACTCCTTTCTTACAACCTCAGCTAGACCCACTAGGACACATGGCATCACAACTTGATCACTTAAGCATTAGATCTTGATCACTTTATCATTAAGCTATCAAGTTAGCTATTGGATCTTTTTAGAATTGTCAACACTTTAATCTGTGGTCACCTTCATGTTAGTGGAACCCATGTCATCTCCAGGACATGCATCAACATGGATTAATGGCTTGAAAGATAGATCTTGCGCATCTTTGGATGAAGTAATAAAGTTGACCATTGGATCAAAAGGGAATCTAACTACAGTTTATCAAATAGCTTTTCACAAATCTTGGGCCCACCAAGACACATGGCATCACCGCTTAATGACTTACATGTTATATTGTGCGCATCTTGATCATAAGCGATTAAGTGAGACATTGGATCAAAACAAAACTACACGACACATGTTTTCAAATAAAAGACTTGCGGGCTCCAAAATTAGGGATTATTATTGTATGACTCTCTCTCCGGTTTCCCACAGCTTTCCAAGGGCGGGGGTTAGTAGCAAAGGTTCACAAGTGAATGCAAATTAAGTACACAATAACTACTAAACGAATAACAGATACGTGAGAAATAAAATGTACAAACAACAAAAAGGAAGACAAACGAATGCAAACCCTTCGATGCTTGAAGCTTCTATTGTTTCTCTCCACTCCTTCCGAAACGCTGTTCTTGATGCTCAGTATTGGCTGGGCAGCGTCTATGACTTGAGAAGCGTCGAGAATTTGATAATTGCAAAGTGTGTGTGATCGCAAGATAGCTTGAATGTTGACAAAGTAATGGCGCATGTAAGATTGAAATCCTGGATCCTTCAAATGGTTATGAAGGGTTTATTATATAGGAATTGGTGATGAAATGAGTGGTTGAGATCAATCCCAGAGATGGGGAGATGAACGGTTGTG
>MU226899.1:547756-596659 GCA_018584345.1 Thuja plicata
GGGTTGAATCATTTGTGAGATAGATTATTAAACATTAAACTTTATAATTTTTTTTTTCATCCAAATCATAACACAGTAAATGCCAACACAATAACACAATCCTTTGTTGTCAAGGAAACGCTGTTAAAGGTAAAACCCCAGTAGGAATTAGCACCCAATAATATTATATTAAGAGTATAGTATCCCTATTAAAAGATTTAGCCATGTTAGGAGCTTATTTATGCATTTAAGTACATAGTCCTTGTTAAAGGATAAACCCTGTGAGGAGTCAAGAGTAACAATGGTCTCACTGCCTAAAGAATATTAAAGCCACCCTCAAGGACTTACAGTCTGAAACACAAGTGTATAGAGAAAATATACAATCTAGTGAACTGTCTGATAGCAACTATCTTTTCTTAGTCATTTCCAATGAAGTAACACAATAAAAAAATAATTTCTATATCCAGTAGAAAATCAAGCTTTCATCTTCCACACTTCTTTGCCTTTTTCAATCACCTTCTCTTCATACACACATCTTTTCAGAAGAAAAGATCTCTCATATATAACCTATTACAATAATTAATTAGGTTGGCCAATTAAGCTTTCCCAATATACAAATAATTATTTAACCCCTTGCTAAGATACACACGGTACCTATAACAAGTAAACATCAATTACAATTCATCAAATATAATCCAAGATCCTTAATCACAATCCATAATACATGCTACATCTCTGACATCGGTCCAAAATAGGTCTTCTCTAGAATACACACCACAACTAATGTCACCAATAATCATATGACTCAGGACCCATAACAAACATTCCTTAACATGTCTTTTTTCATCCCTTAAGCTTGCATAACCTTAATCCACATCACTCATAAGTTATACTCAAAACACAGATACTAACTCTGTCAAACATCACTGTCACCATTCAATATCCAGTCTTTATTAAAACATCTATAACTCATCTAATACACACTATTAATCCATGTGACCTTAGAAATAAGATCACCACACATCACTATACAAATCACTATCTTCTCTTGTTCTAAATCAACCGTACAGTACTTGTACACCTCTTTTAGTCATAAAGTAATAGTAATAACCAGTTTTTTCTTCCTCCATAGAAACTTATGTTGACATCAGTGACAAAACATGAATGCCAACAACATCACCGGGAACCAATTTCAACAGATTGTAGATGTTGAAGAAACTAGGAAACAAACGAAGGAAACATGGGTAAAGAGAGGTAAAATGAAGTCTTCTAAAATGACAGAGAACTCCACTACTTCAAGTAGTGTGGAGACTTCATCATCTGACTAAGTCAAAGCTATTTTCTGAGGAGGAGAAAATAAAGTAATAACTATAAACTATCCTCTAATTTGTGTGCATGGTAAGATCTATTAGCATATTTAGATGCCTGATGATCTTATGAAAGAATCTAATGAAGTATATTGCATTACATATGATTCTATGCGACCGCATAATGATTTTGTTTATGGATTGGTGAATCTTTATGTTTCTAATCATTGTGACCGGTTAAGGGTACTATTTGAACATTTACATTTATTTCTTGGAAATGAGACATTATAAGGGAGAAAGTGAAGTTCATTTGTCACTTTTCATTATACAAGCTAAATAGTTCATTTGCGAGCATATCTTAAGTGATTTCAAAGCATTTTGAAGTGTTTTTGAATTGAATATTGTGTTTTCATGATTGAAGTGAAGTTGTGTTTGAAGAACTCTAGCGACAAACTAAAGTGGTATCTTTTCTACGTTTCAGAGGTTCTATTTTGTGCTGATCATTGTTAGCATTAGGGACACCCCTGTGTTGATTGATATTACTAAGGAGACGAGGCTAGTATTCAAATTGCATCCACTGAAGGTAGTAGAAAATGATCTCACCAGTGCCTTGTCTTTGATACCTCATGGTCTTCTATTGAATGAGGATGTAAGATCGTTCATTCATTGCAAGATTGAAGATATTGGTAAAAATACTATTTTCAATGCATTTACTAGACTATGTGATGGTGTTGGTTTGAATAATGAGCATAGACATTTGAATGAGAAGGGTTTCACATATGTTGTTGACCTACACGATGAATTTGAGTTCAATTTGATAAGACATATACTAAAACGAGATCATGATCACTTCTTATGGTTGGAAAGACTGTATAAGATTACAAAAGAGGTTATTCATGCAGTGATGGGGTTGTATGCGACTGATGGTTTACCTATTCTGAGAACAATTCTAGATGGTAAGGTCACTTACCTAATGAATTCAAAGAAAAATTAGTGTGTTATGATGATTAATGACATTGAAGACATTGAGGTGAAGTTTTCTTTGATGGTGATCAGTTATAAGGTTTATATGTTGAGATTATTGAATAGCGTGCCCGATGGTGGTATTCATGCTTCTTATCAGATGGTAAAGGAGAATGCATGATACAACCTATGTGAGTTCATAAGAAGTTATTTCTTTGTGAATATTGAGCAGATTAAGAAGGATAAGAAATAATCATTCAAGTATAGTTCCCTGCTGGTATGTATATTTTTATTTTTGTAGAAGCATTTCCCTAGTATTCGTAAAAATCAGTGGTCAACCGATAAATGTGTAGTAGTGTAGATTAAGGAATGTATAAGTTTTTTAGGAGATAAATTTAATAGTACTATGTGGGGTTATTTCAAATATTTCCAAAAACATATGTATGAGAGAGAATGTATCCCAATTGGTATTGTACAAAAGTATAAAGATGATAGATGTTTTGTTGTGGATACTGATACATGCATGATGCATGAAGTAAAACCTACAACTTATTGGGATTTATCAATGGGTTATGAGGTAGATGGTGATATTGTAGCACTTCATGCTGATGAATTATTATCCAAATCGATTGATACCAGTTTTCTTAGGCTTGGTACCTATGAAGAAACGTGTTTGAAAATTCACACATAGTTGAAGGAACCCATGATAGAGAGGAGAGTAAGGAAAAAGGTTGATGATTTAGCCAAGAAGAGTTGAATTACAAAAGATATGATGGATAATATTAGGAATAAGTTTGTGACTGAAGAAGTAGGAACTTCTGCTATTGCTGTAGAAATTGAAGAGGTAAAGGTTGCATCTCATATAGTCGGTATGGAAACAAGTAGATCTACTAGGATTTCTACAGTGCTATAGGAAAAGGAAAAGGTAGGAGAAGATAAACCTATGACTAAACATAGAACTTACAAGAGAAAGAAGGGAATTACACATGGCTATAAAGAGTCTAAGGAAAAAAGAAAAAATAAAGTTAATACTAAAGAAGAAGAAACTAAAATGGATTCAGACAAAGAGAAAGAAGATTTGAAAGCTAGTGGGAAGAAATCTAAAGTAGTTGGTATGAAAAATGAGAAATTAGTTAAACCTAAGAATAGGAGAAGCTTTACTGCTAAAATTTAACCAAAATTTCCTATTCTACGCTCATTTGGCTTACAAGTGGAGTAAATGTTTCTCCCACAAGGGTTGAGGCCAGCTTGTATGAGATCTGTACATGAATTCTTTTCCTTGTATTGTTTCTGCAATGTTCCTATTTCTGGCTTGAAACCCTTGTTTCATTTTAAGAGAAAAACCCTTAAAAACCTAAGTCTTTGTGGCTTGTTATAAAATTGTATTACTTTTTCAAGGTCACTTAAGTATTTTTATCTATGTGGCACTTGATATTTTATGCCTTGTATCCTAATCTCGCAATCGAGATTGAATATTCCTCATGTTATGGAGACTTGGTACAATAGGCTATCTCTTAATCTCGTAACAAAAGGGAATGTGCCATATTCATGTGGAGATCTGGCAAAGGCAGGTTATAATTTCTTAGTAGGAACAGTCCTAGTCTTTTATCTCCTAATCTCATGATGATGCAGTTAAGTTCTTAACATTTAGTGATCTGGCAGAAAGGTTAGTGCTTGATTTTTTATGTTTTTCTCCTAATATTGTGATGATGCAATTAAGTGGGAAAAGATCTAGAGACTCAGCAAGGACCGTCGATGCAGATTAGATTGGGTGGCTCTCGCTAGATCTCATGAGTTAATTATAGTCGAGTTAAATATTTGGAGATTTAGAGATAGCCTTTGTCGCTAGATCTCATAATATAAGTCGGGTTAAGTCAATCATTCAGAGATTCAGAGATATACCTTTATCTCTGGATCTTGAGATAAAACTTGAGTCAAGCCAAGTGTTTGGAGATTGAGTGAGGATCGTTGAACAATTCCAAGATGTGCAGATGTTGTTGGATCTCATAATCAAATCAGGGTTAAACCGAGAATTGGGAGATTCATAGATAGCCTTTGTCACTAGATCTCATAATAAAACCAGAGTTAAGACTTGCATTCAAAGATCATGAGATGTGCGTTATCTCTGAATCCCAAAACAAAACTAGAGTTAGGCCAATTCTTATGAGATCATGTGTTGGCCATCGATGAAATCTCAAATCAATGGCTATCGCTCAATCTCTTGATAAATTAGGGTCAAGACAAACATTTGGAGATTCAGAGATAACCTTTGTCTTTGAATCTCGTGATCAGAACATAGTTAAGCCAAGGATCTAGATATTTGGAGATACAAAGGGACCAAGGTGCTCTGGGTTAAATACAAGTTAAAGAAAAAGAGCATATAAGACTGATCTGATTGTCAACGTTAAGCCGCAAAGATGGAGATGCTCACATTTTATTATTCAAGGGTTCACGATAGGGTGCCATGTGGAAAGATAGCCGATCTAAGAAAAGTTGATCTGCAGTCAAATTAAGATTGAATCTATGGTGTGTGCTAAGCCTTAAAGACAAAGGTGCAAGATGTTTAGTGTTCAAGTCTTAGCGACAGTGTGACACATGTCTAGATACGTTTGTGGAGCTCGGGTAACCAAGAAAGGATCTATGGCTAAGTTTTAAAAGGAGATAAATTCTTGTTCTGGATTGTTGATGAGATTTTATGTGTCACTTGTGGGCATTAGAATTAGATATTTCAAATATTCAAATCTTATCTTAGGGTTTTCATGGGGGTGGCATGATTTTTCAAGTTGCAGATAAGGTAGATGGATTAAGATAATATTTATGGTTAAAGTTATGGTGATGGGAGATATCCCCAAGACATATCTGATCGTCTGGGATATTTTCAAAGGTGCATTAATGAACAAACTTGACCATTTTAGGGTTTCTAATTATTTTCAAGAATATCTTCTGTAAACCCTAAGTTTTCTAATTTGATCTGATTGGTTCAAATCCTAAGCCTTGGTGGTGGAGGAGTTTGTATATAAGTAGTTTTTAAAATATTTTGTAAAAAGTGTTCAGATTGTGTATAAAAGACTTTTTGTGACATTTTTCCTATCCTCATTGTTTTTTATATTTCTGTAATTCTCAATAGGTTCGACTTATGAAAAAATTTATGTGGAATTTTTCCTATCCTCAAGTTTTTCAAGTCTGTAATTCTCTCTGAAGAATAATATAGTGGCTGAGGTTTGGAGAGATCTCTAAGTTATGTTAGTCCTCTTTCTTTCTACATTTTTGTGTACATTGTGAATGATTAATAGAGATAATCATGTGAATTTTTTCCATTCCCTTTTATCTTGCTCATTTTAGTACCTTCCTACTGGAGTGAATGTTTGCTTGTAGGTCATACTCTATGTTTAGGCTCATGTAAGCTATTTTTGTGAAATATTTTCTTTCCCTAAATAGTTTCATCTCGAACCTCTCTATGAAACACTTTTCCAAGCCTATTCAAAAGATTGTACTTACTTTAAGTTAGAAATTTCATGCTAACTCTTATCTATTTGGTTATGATTCATGTCATATCTAGTGTATCGCCTAATAGATTAGGTTCTTGCTTTTTTGTCTTTAAGTTTTATTCTATCCCTTTTCGTCCCAAGTGTTATTTCAAGTTTCAAGAGAAGAATAGATGATTATCCAAGAGGAACCAACCTAGAATCTGAAGGTTTCACTTCAAGTTTAGAAAGGTCCCACAACCTAGAAATGAATCCCATGTTATACCATATCACTAGACTCTCAATTTTAGTAGTGTGGAAATTTAGTGTATGAAAGTTTTGGCACACCCGGTGGGACACAAAAGAAGTCCATCTTTTAAAGCTATGTTGTCTTTGATATGCTGATTGCATAGTACATACCTAAAAGTGATTTTTAAAGAAAAAATCATATCTGGTGACTCCAATGGTGTTTAGAACAAGGAGATCTAGTCCTACTAAGGTTTATGAGAAATATAGAAACAAGAAGCTCAAAACCTTCTGAATTTTTGTAGTTGTCTCCAACAAAAATAAAAGGGAGAGCATCCCAAAGGATACCCCCTACAAGGAGAGTGCATTCTACACCACCTACTGTATAAGAAAGAACCTTTTTATTTCATAAAATAAGGAGAGGAAGGTCTTTAAGAAAGGAGTTGTTAAGATTTTCATTTTCACCTACTGGTAAGTATAATCCTCCATCTTTCTTTGCTACAAGAGATACAAGTTCAAAATTTTAAGGTACTTTCCCATTCATGAATACAAGTTCAAGTGAAACCCATGCAATTTTTATTCAAAAAATATTAGTCCTTACAATGGAAAGACAATTTGCATTTGTACCCTTTAAACAGGGTATCCCATTAAATTTTTCCCAACACCATGATGTACCTTTGGAAGTATTAAAAATATTGCATGATTTCAAAGGTGAAACCCAAAAAAAATCTTGGGAGCACATCAAAGATGTGGCTACCATATGTACTGTACATCATATTACTAAGGAAGTTGTAGCTATCAAGTTGTTGGCAACATCTTTCAAAGGTTAAGCCTTGGAGTGGTTTAGAACTTTAGCAGTTGGCTCCATTGATTCATGGGACAGACTTGGAGACTCCCTTAGAAAATATTTCAAAGATAAATCCGACTATTTTTCCCTAGTAGAGAAACTCACTACTACAAAAGGAGCCCCTCAAGAATAGATTTCTTAAGACATGGAATAGGATTCCTATTTCTATAAGGCCTTCAAGAGATTGTGCTTTTCTATATTTTTTGAAAAGTTTAAATAGTAATATATCTATCATGATCTAGTCTATGGGAGGTACCTCACTACCCCAGGCTTTTGATATAGTTGTTAAAGATAAGAATTATCTAATTCAAGTTGGTATGATAGCCCCAAGGCCACCCATGCCTATCTTCCCTGATATTCAGCTCAATATACCTTTACACATTCCTTCATTCACTCCTATACCTACTATAATAGCACCTCAAGCTAGTTCAAGAAATGAGGAATTAAAAGTAGGACTTTCCCAAGAATCATAAGAAATTAAAAGTAGTCAGAAAGAAATGAGAAATAGTCAATAAAAAAATGGAGAGCTTATTGTGTCCTTTAGTAATGATTTGATCAATATAAAAAGACAAAATCAGGAAGTTAGACCACCTTTTCAACAAAAAAATTAGGGTTTTAATCAACAATATCATTGGCAAGGATAGTCCTATCAAAAATACAAACCACCATACCAGGGAAATTACCAAGGTTAGAGTCAAAATTCAAATCAAAGGTCATTTCAGCCTTACAACCGATCGCCTCTTAATTATGCCAATCTAGTCAGAGAGATGGTTCCAACACAAAATAACCTAGTAGCAGAAGAAAATGAGTGTTGTTTTCCCTGCAATCAACTACATAGTTAGGCTACATATTTGAATGGGTTGATGAACCAAGACACCATGATACAAAATTCATCAAGCACACATTTGGATGCATACTCTAGTGGGTCAATGCCACAAAAAAATGCACAACCTAGTGAAAATTCATTCTTTAATTAGCAAGGAGAAAATTTTAGTGGTGTAAACGGTGAATCTTCCCAACTAGGCTATCTTATGAATCTATACTTTGAGAATGGAACTCCAAATTTCATGCTTACTTTCATAAATGATGAGTTTCATGTTGAAGAAAATTTAGAAGTGTTGTAGCAAGAAGTAGTTTCTTGTCAAACATATCTTCCTGAGATGGGAATGCAATAGAGACACTATGAGGAGGGTCTTGTGAGGGTGTTGGATATAAAGGAACAACAAATTAAAGATAAGGAACTTAATATTGCAAGCTTTAAATAGGGTGGTCCTTCCAGGTCCTCTAAATTTAACTTTCAAAGTTTCAGGAGGAATCATTCTTTCCAAGAGACTATACTTGAGAAGATTCAGTCCACCACTCTGTAAGAGTAGTTTGTTCAAGAAATTTGTATATCCCAAGAGACCCCTCAGGTTTCTCAGGGTCCTTATCCAAGTCAAACTTATTTTCCCACATATTTTTCTCTTTATATTGAAAGACCTATTGTCAACCAAGAAGATTGTTCTAGTGATAAGGGAAAATTTGTTGAGAAGATAGAAGAGAAAGGACTTGTGGCGGATGAGCTTTCATGTGATGACTATGAAAATTTGGGAAAAAAAGGAATAGAAAAGGAAAATGATGCTCAACCTAAACTCTTGGTTGATTTTTTCAATGAGCTTCCCTTTTTGTTGAAAGTGAGGAAGACATGGCATTACCTATGGCTAAAGGTCAATTAGAACAGAAACGTAACCATCATCAAGGAAGTGATAAAGATGAAGGTTTCATGCTCTTATTTGATGAGCTCCCTTCTTATGTTTATAAGGATGTACAGATATGGTTATGATCATATCAAGTAGTTTGCCACATATAGGGGGGTAAATCATCATGATGTTTCAATTCATGAAGCTACAGTTATAGAGGAGATTTCCTTAGAAAAGAACATAAACAAAGACCTTGAAGAAAATTATTTTTTCGACATCATAGAAGATTTTGGTGTGAAGCTTGGTGTTTCCTAAGGAAGAAGCTTGTGAGAAGCATAATCACATGAAAGAAGAAGCCATGTTTCTAGTTGAATTACATTGAGAAGCTCTTTCTAAAAGACCAAGTGAGGTTGAAGAGACAGTTCATAAATAGGAAACCAACAAAGAGAGTTCCAAATTCAGACTTTCAGAGGGTTGTCCAATAAGATTTTTTTCCAGTATGGAAGCCATTAAAATAATAGAGTGCATGCTTGCATCTAAGAATGAGGATACAATTGGAGAAGTATCCAATTTCAAAGTTGTAGCTGAAAATGATCACTTCCATCTCCCTTGTCCAGTCTAGGACAACAATAGGCGTGACCAATATGAGGTTGTAGGTGAGTTCATTTGCATCTTTAATGAAACATTATAGTGGTTTACTAAATATCTACATTTATTTTATAGCCTTTTTGTGATGCGTAATCATGGAATGCATTAGTTATTTCTTAGAAAGGGGTGTTATTTTAACTATCCAGCAAATAGTTTTGTTTGACCAGTTTCTGTACTGGTTAGTTTAGAATAGGTTAGGATTTTTCATGTTTCCCTCTAAGTGTTGTTGCAAAGTCAATTGTTATTGTGTATAGGTCTTTTCCTTTTTTTGGTTTGCTTCATTTCCTATTTTTTTTCTCCTCTTTTTTCTGGTCCTCCTACTTCCCAGGTTTCTCTTTTATGCTTCTTGTAACTCCTATGCCTAATGGAATGTCAAAGGCCACTAGTTTTCATATGTCTAGCAGGAAGACATCCAATAGAAATCACCAAAATGTTACCCAAAATTTCCTATTACATGTTCTTTTGGCTTGCAAGTGGAGTAAATGTGGCTCCCAGAAGGGTTGAGCTTAGCTTGTATGAGATCTTTACATGACTTCTTATCCTTGTTTTGTTTCTGAAATGTTCTTGTTTTTGGCTTGAATCTCTTGTTTCATTTTAAGAGAAAAACCCTTAAAACCATAAGTATTTGTGGCTTGTTATAAAATCACATTGCTTTTTCAAGGTCACTTAAGTCTTATTAGCCATGTGCCACTTTATCTTTTATGCCTTGTCTCCTAATCATGCAATCGAGATGGAATATTCCACATGGTTTGGAGACCTGGCATGGAAGGCTATCTCTTAATCTCATAATGGAAGGGAATGTGCCATATTCGTCTGGAGATCTGGCGAAGGTAGAATATATTTTCTTGGCAGTCCCAGTCCCAGTCTTTCATCTCCTAATCTTGTGATGATGTGGTTAAGTTCTTAATATTTAGTGATCTAGTGACAAGGTTAGTACTTCATTTTGTATGTTTATCTCCTAATCTTGTGATGATTCAGTTAAGTGTGAAAAGATCTAGAGACTCAGTGAGGACCATCGATGCAGATCAGATCGGGTGGTTTTCTCTAGATCTCATGAGTTAAGTCTAGTTAAGTTAAACATTTGGAGATTCAGAGATACCCTTTTTCACTATATCTGATAATCTAAGCTAGGTTAAGTTAATCATTTAGAGATTCAGAGATATGCCTTTATCTCTAAATCTCAAGATCAAACCTCAGTCAAGCTAAGTGTTTAGAAATTGAGCGAGGAATGTTGATCGAGTCTGAGATGTGCGACTATTTCTAGATCTCATAATCAAATTAGGGTTAAGCTGAGCATTGGGAGATTTAGAGATATCCTTTGTCACTAGATCTCATAATAAAACACAAGTTAAGACTTTCATTTAGAGATTACGAAATTTTCTTTATCTCTGAATCTCAAAATAGAATGGGAGTTAGGCCAAGTCTTATGAGATCATGTGCTAGCCATCGATGCAAGCTCAGATCAATGGTTATCACTCAATCTCTTGATAAACTAAGGGTCAAGACAAACATTTGGAGATTCAGAGATAACCTTTATCTTTGAATCTTGTGATTAGACCATAGTTAAGCCGAGGATCTAGAGATTTGGAGATACAAAGGGACCAAGGTTCTCCAGGTTAAAGACAAGTTAAAGATAAAGAGAAGATATAAGATTGATCTGATGGTCAAAATTAAGCCTTAAAGTAGGAGATGCTCACCTTTTATTGTTCAAGGGTTCACAACAGGGTGCCGCATGGATAGATAGCCGATCACAATGAAGTTGATCTACAGTCAGATTAGGATTGAATCTATAGTGTGTGCTAAGCCTTAAAGACAAAGATGTAAGATGTTTAGTGTTCAAGGCTTAGTGACAGTATGACACATGTCCGGATCAGTTTGTGGAACCTGGATAACTAAGAAAGGATCTACGACTAAGTTTTAAAAGGAGATAAAGTCTTGTTCTAGACTGTTGATGATAGTTTCTGCACCACCTGTGGCATTAGAATCAGATATTTCAAATATCCAAATCTTATCTTAGGGTTTTCATGGCAGTGGTATGATTTTTCAAGTTGTAGACAAGCTAAATGGATTAGGATAATCTTTCTGGTCAAATTTATGGTGATGGGAGATTTCCCCAAGACATATACGATCATCTAGGATATTTTCCAAGGTGCATTAATGAACAGACTTGACCATTTTAGGGTTTCTGATTGTTTTTAGGAATGTATTTTGTAAACCCTAAGTTTTCAGATCAGATCTGATTGGATTGACTCCCGAGCCTTGGTGGTGGAGGAGTTTGTATATAAGTATTTTTTAAAATCTTTTATAAAAAGGGTTCAGATTGTGTAAAAAAGACTTTCTGTGACATTTTTCCTATCCTCAATCTTTTTTATATGTCTGTAATTCTTAAGAGATTCTTCTTATGTAAAAATTTTTGTGACATTTTTCCTGTCATGTTTTTGATGTCTGTAATTCTCTCTGAAGCATAATACAGTGGCTGAGGTTTGGAGAGAGCTCTGGGTTATGTTAGTCCTCTTTCTTTCTGTAGTTTTGTGTACATTGTGAATTATTGATAGAGATAATATTGTGAATTTTTTTGATTCCCTATTATCTTGTCTCATATCAGTACCTTCCTGCTAGAGTGAATGTTTACTTGCAGGTCATAGTTTGTGTTTAGGCTCATGTAAGCTATTTTTGTGAAATATTTTCTTTCCCTAAATAGTTTCATCTTGAACCTCTCTATGAAACACTTTTGCAAGCCTATTCAAAAGGTTGTACTTGCTTCAAGTTAGTGATTTAATGATAACTCTTAGCCATTTTTTTATGATTCAGGTCATATCCAATGTATCACCTAATAAATTAAGTTCTTTCTTTATTTTATTTTAGTTTCCTTTATCCCTTTTCCTCCCACATTTTATTTCAAGTTTCAAGAGAAGAGTAGGTGATTATCCAAGAGGAACTGGCCTAGAATCTGGAGGTTTCACTTCAAGTTTAGCAAGGTCCCACAACCTAGAAGTGAATCCCATATTATACCAGATCACTAGACTCTCGAGTTTAGTAGGGTGAAATTTTGGTGTATAACACTAAAAACATAGCTGATAACATAAGGAAATATGGTAGTGTAAGTGATGCATACCGATGCTATGATAAATTTGATGATGTAGACAAGCAAAATATTGGAGGTTCTATTGTATTCAGTTTGCACAAGTTTTGTAGAGGACCTAGTGAACTACATAAGATGATACATGAAACACTATATGATAAGATTGATTCTAGATGGAGGCATTCTATGAAGAAAGATAGAGAAATGATGGATAAAACATTAATCTTAATGAATCTTGAATTACCTATTGAAGAAGTAAAACTTGTAATTGAGGCAATAAGACCTAAATTATTCAAGACAAGAAGTAGAGTATGCAGAATATTAGTTGGTGAGTCTTAGGAAGTCCATGATGAGACATTTGAAATCATGAAGATGAAATTGAAAGAACATAAAATGGTAAATTCTACTCAAGAGGAGGGAAAAATAGTTGAACTTGTCTCTATTGAACAAGTAATTGAATACATTATAGGTAATTTACCTTCTGATACACCACAACAAGATCCTAATGTTGAAGTTGAAGATGTGCAAGGTAAAGATGAAGCACAAAAGGATAAATTTTTAGAGGTGGAGATACCTATTTTAACTGCCACTTTTGGACATAATGATGATATTTAATAGAAAGATGAAGCTTATGTAGCAGCACTTTGAGTGAAAATAAAATTGAATCTTAGTGAGAGTTCTAGTTCCAAGATGAAGAGAAAGATTATTGATGTTCCTCAGGAAGAGATTGAAGATGATATTAAGGAAGAGGATATTGAGGTCATTCAAGGACCTATTGATGTTACAAAGATGAGTCCCAGTAAACTAATGAGAATATCAAACATACTAAAGTTGAAAGAAAAAAAGGACCAAATAAGAGGTACTACAGTCAGCTCAAGGTATTCTATCAAATCTTGTACTTGAAGTTTCATGTGATCCAAACGCTTATGCAATTGAACAAATGGGTACTTTGCTCAGTTTTATCACTAAATAAGTCTCAAGCTTGGAGGAAGCTTCTATGAATAGAGCTAAGTTGGATTATGAGAAAAAAGAGGACTGAGAAGTTGATCAAAACCATTGCATTAGACAAAGGACAACTTAAAGTTCAAGTAAATTAGGTAAAGGAAATTTTCAAGGAAGTTGGACATTTGTTAGCCAATTTTTTTTGCTTTTCATTATTTACACAAGATTTGGAGTTGAAGAGGAATGAAGCTTAGCATGAGATTAAATATTTATTTGCAATTTTTGATCCCGTTGAACATTCAACTACAAGCTATGGATAACAAGTGAAGGTGATAAATCATGAAATGAAAACATTTCAAGGAGAACAAGGCAAGATGATCACTACATTAATGGACTTGCAGACCTATTTGATTCTACAATTGATGTTATGTAAGAGAATATTAAAGATGAAGAGGTAACACTTGGGTTACGTAATATGAGTACTCTTGAAGCTATGGAGGAGTTAGCTTCTATTATACATGACTAGATTCAAGCCTTACTACATTTATAGAAATCATGGGAGAGTTCCTTGGATAAAACAAAAAAAAATTGAGAGAGGTTTTTGAGAGGTTGTGACCGCTAAGTTTTTTCATTTTTGAAGTTCAATTTTGTACCTTTGTCATTTTTGTCAAAGGGGGAGTGATTGGTATGGTGAAAATACAGTTGAGGGAGTGATCAATATAAATGTATAGTAGATGGTTATTACTCTGAACAGTGAGAAGAATCTTTGAAGTGAGACAATTTTCACTATGTCTTGTCATCAATGACAAAGGGCAAGATAGTTGGAATTATGATGGATTTTGGAGGTGAAATGATGAGTTTGAGTCTGTCATTGATGGAAGCTTAATAACTCTATTAGATTTGGTGAATAGGTTGTTGTTACTGATTAGAGGATGAATAGGTGAAGTAGTTTTTGCTAAGTATTGTGACTGGTTAATAGGAAGATATTAACATAAGTGTTTTGTGTAGTGACCGAGTTTTCTAGCACATTGGGAGGTGAGATTGCTACTAGAGCCTTATTTTGGTTAGAGAAGTATGAATGTACAACCACAACAATTAATTCAACATTTTGTGTAAGTTAATATTTTGGTGTTGTTTTCTATATGAAACGATTGAGTTACCGATTGGCTCCTGATGATAAGATGATCCAGGCGGTTGAATTATTTATGGTGTTTTATAATAAATGTTTATATTACATTTTGGGTTGACATGTTAGGTTTTGTTGGCATGGATTTTCATGAGTTACGTCAAAGTTGTGGGCCGACTTTTGGATTGTTTTTAAAGTTTTAAATGACTTTACAATAACTATTTAAAGGCAAGATAAATCAATGCTTTAGGGTTGTTGATCATATTGTTGGTTGTTGTGATCAAAGATAGAGGCAGAGTATTGAGTCATTATTTTAGAGATTGAATTGGATATTTCAAGAAAGAAGTTCTATTTATAGATTAGTGATTTGAGTTCATTTCTCAAGGCTAACTCTAATAGGTTAGCATGTTAAATCCCTTAACAAGGTGGACTTTAACAGGTCTTTTTTACAAATCCTTTAATAGGTTGACTTCTGAGAAGGATTTCTAAATCCTCTAGTGATGTAGATCCTAATAGGTCTCATTGTACTTCTAACAAGGTGCTAGTCACTTCTAACTGGGTGAGCCCTTAACAGGGTATTGTAAGCTCCTAATAGGGAAACTCTTGTACTGTAGTGAAGAGATTTGTGGGTTTCATCCCCACCATGGTTTTCTCCCTCTTACAAGGGTTTCCACACTAAAATTAGTGGTTTTATGAGTTATACTTTGTAAAATTTTGAATTATTTACTTCTACCACATAGTTATTCTTGCATGTTTCATTGCTTATAAGTTGGTTAAAAGGATTATCAGATTATTGGTTGAATTAGTGCAATTCTACTTTGCATTGATTCACCCCCCCTCTCAGTACTTCTATATACTAACAAAGAAGGCCTGTAAGGCATGTTGATTGTGATGACATGTAACTGATTGGATGTTTGAAGATGTTATGCTTATGATCATGCAAGGCATTACATCAGTTAATATATTGTATTGTCATTGATGTCAACTTGATATAATTTGTATGGTCATTGAAATACTTCCAAAGACTTCAAAGAGCTGATGAATCAAGGCCATACTATCAGTAATGCATACAAGTCAAGTATTCACTAAGTGACTGCATACACCGATGAAGTGCACACCGATGGTCAGAGTAAAAGAGAAGAGTCACAGTGTTACCCGACGAGCTAATGCACTGCATTACCGACGAGCAGAGTTATAGTGTTTCCCAATGAGCAAAGCACATAGTAACCCGACGGTGAGAATATCAGTGTTTCCCGACGGAGAAGACAAGGATAGAGATCCTAATGATAACTAAATTAACACTGACAGAACAATCAGTTATCACCGATGACTAACTGAAGTGTTGACGGATAGAATAGAGAGTTCAGAAAATGAAAAAATGCTTATCTATCAAGAAGCTAAAGATATAATTAATGGATACTTATCATTGTTATAATCATCCAGATAAAGCCAAAGATAAGTAATTGATTTAAAGCTGATTTGTCTAGTTGGAAAGAAGATATCTTTGAGATAAATTAGGAGTTTTCTTTAAATCTATTGGCAAGAATTGTGGAACATGCCAAGAATCAAGAAAGCCAAGAAAAGGTAAATCATGTCTATATAGAGACAAACCCAATTCATTACGAATGGGTGTGTGTGGGGTGAGCAAGAGAATATAGGAAAGATGATAAAGAAAATATGAAGGAGAAGAAAGTCTTCTTTTAGTCCTGATCAACAACCTGAGGAAAGAGCTAGATTCTATAGACACCGATGAACAGTGAGACAAGCATCACAGAGTAGAACAGTGTGGAGAAAATGTATAAGTGATTATATTGATCAGTGAGGTAATGGACTTACAATAGATGTGAAAATATGTAATTGAGTTATATGTATGAACAGATCATTAGTGTTTTAGTCTAACCATTGATTCATAAAGCCTCTTAACTGAGCAAGACTTAAAAGTCTTTTACAATTGAGATACATCCCAAGGATTATAAAAAATTTTGGCCTATTGACAGGGAAAGTGAGTGTTTGATCAAGGATGGTAGAATTAGATACCAGATACTAGGTGACAAACTATTTTTAAATCCTATAACAAGGTCACACCTAACATTGTGTTTGTAACCTTTAACAGGGTTGGCTCCTTACAGGGCTCACTTCAAAAGAGTGAAAATTTGGGGTACCGGTCCCAGTGGTTTTTCCCTTAATAGGGTTTCCATGCTAAAATCCATGTGTTATGTGTTTATGGTTTATTACTTTACTATTTTACATTTCACATATGTGTTTCTGGATTGATCGGTATACTATACATATTTATTGTATTTCGGTAAATAGTTAACTGCTATATTGATAATCATACAGAAGAGAGATTTACAAAGCATTCTGACAAGTAGAAAATTGATAAAAGTATTTCAAGGCATTCATCTTGTAGGACAGAAGATAACTAAAGGCATAATTAGTGGTTATAAGTTTTAAGAGTTGATTTAAGGATTAATTTTTGAGGCCACTGATTCACCCCCCTCTCACTTATTATTAACAATTGGTATCAGAGCTTGTGTGATTAGAAGGAAGGTTTCAAGACCTAAGCTAAAGATCACAAGATGAACAGACGAGATGTGCCCAAGTTGCACAAAGATAATTTTGTTTCATGGCAGAGTAGAATAAAACTCCACTTATCAGGTATTGGAAATGATGTTAATCAATACTTAGATGCTAAATATGTTTTTCCCACAGGAGTACCAACAATTGAATAATTGAGAGAAAAGCATGAGAACAACTGCATGATGATAGATCTTTCTTCCTCACTCTCCGATGCTGAATTTGAACATGTCAAAATCTGCAAGCCTACAAAGCAGATGTGGGACAAATTGATGCTTGTACATGGTGGTGAAAAAAATGTTTTGAGAGCCAAGGCAGAAAGCCTTAGAGGAAATTTTGATGATCTCAAGATGAAAGAAGGTGAAAACATCACTTAGTACAAAACAATAATCAAAGAGGTAGTCAATTCTATTCAAGGAGTTGGAGGTGTACTAGAAGAAGATATAGTGGTAAGTAAAATTCTGAGAACCTTACTGCCTACTTATGCTATTAGAGTATCTACCATTCAAGAAATGAGAGCAGTAGCAAATAGAAATGTAACTCTAGAAAGTTTTATTGGAAGACTGATTTCATTTGAGATGAATGACTTTGATAATAGCATCTTACCAAACATAGAGTCTGCATTCAAAACTTCTATGAGAATAAGTAAATCAAGTCATAAAAACACTATGAGAAAAGATAGTGATAGTAAACATGAAGAGGATGATCTTGATGAAATTGAAGTGCTTATGGCTAGAAGAATGCAAAGAGGAAAAGGTAAATACAAAGGTAAATTACCACTTGTTTATTTTAATTGTAAAGAGATTGGACACTTTGTTGCAAGATGTCCTAACAGAAGAAAAGATGATAGAAGTAATGACAGATCATTTGAAAAGAATTCTGATAGAGGTGATTACAGAAGCTATCGACAATCAGAAAGAAGAGATTCCTGAGACTACAAGGACAAAGGAAAGAAGGCTAGTTACCTAGCAAAATTCAAGGATGATGATACTGATACCGAATCAGATGAAGACATCGAGATGGTGTTTGTGGCAGCAAAGTATGATTCAGATGATGATGAAGAGAGGTATGTAGAAACTGCACTCATATCTAAAGTAAGTAAAAATGATGTCTAGATCATAGATAGTGGCTGCAATCACCATATGACCGGTGATAAGAAATTTTTTGAGACTTTTGAATACTATAAATGTGGTTTAGTAAGAATAGGTAATGACACACCTTGTCCAGTTGAAGGTAGAGGAACCATAATGTTGCATAACCAGATAAAATGTGAAAATTCTTATTGGGTAAATGGATTGTATATAATCTATTGAGTGTTTCTTAGTTGAATAATTTAGGTCATAGAGTATCATTTGAAAATAAGAAGGCAAATATCTTCAATAAATCAAGAAATCTGATTGGTACCCATCAGCAGACAAAAGGTAACTTATTCTCTCTGAATGATACTGACACCACTTGTTTGATTGCTAAAAATGAAGACATATGGTTGTGGCACAAAAGATTGTGTCATGTGAGCTTTGACAACATGATAAAGATTAACAAAAAGAGAAATGTTAGAGGCTTACCGACGATGAGCAAGCCCGACAACATCATGTGTAAGAATTGTCAAAAAGGTAAAATGACAAAGTCTAGTTTCAAAAGAAAAACCCATACATATGATGCCATTCTAGAATTAGTCCATACTGATTTATGTGGACCTATGAGGAAAAAGAGTTATTATGGAGATATATATTTTATTCTCTTTGTTGATGATTACTCTAGAATGATGACAATAATGTTTTTAAAAGATAAATCTGAAGCATTTAAGATTTTTAAATGGTATAAGGAAATGGTTGAGAAAAAAAGTGGTAAGAAGTTAAAAGTCTTAAGGTTAGATAGAGGAGGGGAATTTATTTTAGATGAATTCACTAACTTTTGTAATGAGCATGGAATCAGAAGACAGGTTTCTGCATTAAGAACACCACAACAAAATGGAATTGTTGAAAGAAGGAATAGATCCATAGTTGATTGTGCAAGGACACTGATGATAGAGAAAGGGATCACCCAAATATTTTGGAGAGAAGCTATCAGTACTACTGTTTACACATTAAACATAGTACAATTGAAGAAAGACACCAAAAAGACACCTTATGAGCTATGGTATGGATACACACCCAATGTAAGTTATTTCAAAATTTTTGGAAGTCAGTGTTATATCTTAAAAGTTTATAGAAATGGAAAAATAAACTCCAAGAGTGATGAAGGAATCTTTCTAGGGTATTCTACCAAGAGAAAGGCTTATAAATGTCTAAATAAAGGCTCTAACAAAATTGTTGAAAGTGCAAATGTAAAGATAGATGAATTTGCAAAGAAGAATGAAAAGGAAAGCACTAAAGAACCAGAGGAATACAATAGTTTTTCTTACAATGAGGAGCCTAACACTCTACCTGACCAATAATGTAGAGCTCCCGAGCAACAAATCATTGCACCCGAGCATCAGGCTGCAAATACCGATGATTAGAATATTGCTCAAGATGATGCACAAAGTGATGGAGAACATAATGAAGAACAAAATGATGATAAATTTGATAGACAAAGAGCTGAACCTATACTTGCAAGATATGTCGGAAGGAACCATCCACAGGACCAGATCATAGGAGATAAAAAGGCTGGTATGAGAACTAGAAGTAAGTCTCTATATACAGAATGTCTTATTTGTGATTATGAGCCCAAATATGTCAATGCTGCACTAGATAATGATGAATGGATAAGTGCTATGAATGAAAAGATTGAGAAGATAGAGAAAAACATGACATGGACACTTGTACCAAGACCAGATGACAAGAATGTCATTGGTACAAAATAGATATTCAGGAATAAGATGAATGAGAATGGAGAAGTCACCAAAAATAAAGCAAGACTAGTATGCAAGGGGTATGCACAAGAAGAAGGAATTGACTATGGAGAAACCTTTGCACCCGTTGCTAGGCTGGAAGGAGTGAGAATATTACTTGCTTATGCTGCATGTAAAGGATTCAAGGTATATCAAATGGATGTCAAGTTTGCATTCCTAAATGGAATACTTGAAGATGAGGTATACATTGAGCAACTAGAAGGGTTTGTTGATCCAGACAAGAAGGACATGGTATGTAGACTACATAAAGCCCTGTATGGATTGAAACAAGCACCACAAACCTGGTATGAAAGACTTCATTCCTATCTTATAAGTATTGGATTTGTATGGACTAGTAAAAATAGTAGTCTTTATTTAATGGAAGATACTAATGCTAACATTTTGATTGCTGAGATATTTGTTGATGACATCATATTTGGAGGCAATGATATGCTATGCAAATTATTTGAAAATGAGATGAGAAAAGAGTTTGAGATGTCTATGTTTGGAGAGATCAAGTTCTTTCTTGTTATGTAGATCATGCAACAAGATGAATGCATTATCATTACACAATCCAAGTACATCAAAGAAAACTAAAAATATTCAAGATGGAAGAGTCCAAACCAGTTGGAACATTGATAGCAACTAGATGTAAGATGACAAAGGAAGACAAGTCATCAGAGGTAAATTAGAGTTTGTACAGATCAATAATTGGAAAAATCATGTATGTTGTACACACTAGACCAGATATTGCACATGTAATAAGAATAGTTGCAAGATTTTCTACTAATCTTAGGGAATCACATATGACTTCTATGAAAAGAATACTAAGATATTTGAAGAATACCAAGGAATATGGCTTATGGTATAGAAGAGAAGGCAAATTTGAACTTAAGGTTTTTACCAATGCTGATTGGGCTAGAAATATTGATGACCGAAAGAGAAAAACTAGAGGAGCATTCTTTATGGGTGACAGACTTGTCACATGGATCAACAAGAAGCAAGGATGCATCTCTCAATCTACTGTAGAGGCAGAGTATGCTGCTACTGCTGCAAACTGCTCAAATATTGCATGGATCAAATAGTTACTGGAAGGTATGCATATGAAAATTTTAGAACCAGTAATTATCTATTGTGATAATACAAGTGCAATAAACATTTCCAAGAATCCAGTCATGCATGCTAAAACAAAGCATATTTCCATCAAGTATCATTATTTGAGAGAGCAAGTTCAGGAAAAGGAAGTGATACTTGAGTATGTGAAATCAAAGGAACAATTGGCCGATATCTTCACCAAGCCACTGCGAAAGGATGCATTTGAATACTTGAGAAAGAGACTAGGGGTCAGACCCTTGTCTACTAGTTAGTAAGCTGACTAGAAGGCTGCATCAGCCTGCATATTATCAGAATATCATTCATGTTGATGCAAGAAAAGAGATGGACTTCAATGATACATCTATACACAACAAGGTATTTATCTACTCCAAGCACCAGAGTTATTACCGATGAAATGAGAAATTCAAGGAATATATTATGGATAGAAAGGATCCGTTTGACATTACTATCAAATACTTGTTTTTGAAAAATTTGTGTTTACAAAGATGTTTGTTTGGCATTGCTATCAAAGGGAGAGATTTTATCCATTATCATCTCAGGAAGAGATTATATCCATTGAAGTATCCAAAGGGAGAGTACACACAAAGGAAGAGAATTGTAGACAAGAGATATCACAAGAAAGGAGAAAAGTGAAAGGGAGAGAGTTTTAGACAGAAGGAGAACACATCACATCAGAAAAAGAAAGATTCTACATCTATCTAATGAAGGGATTGAAGACAGAAAGAAAGCTGCAAGAATCAAATCAAAACTATTTGAGCTTACCGAAAGTCAGACATTTTTAATAGTTACACTAGGAAAGCTTGATGAAACTGTATATTTCATATTGTATTAATAATAGTATTGTATGATAATGTAGTATGTTTCCATCAATGCCAATGAGAGAGATTGATGACATGTAACTGATTGAATGTTTGAAGATGTTAAGTTGAAGATCATGCAAGGTATTAAATCAATTAATGTATTGTATTGTTATTGATGTCAACTTGATATAATCTATATGGTCATTGAAATACTAGAAAAGACTTCAAAGAACTGATGAATCAAGGCTATGCTATTAGTAATGCATACAAGTCAAGTATTAACTAAATGACTGCATACACTGATGGAGTGCACACCAACAGTTAGAGTAAAAGAGAAGAGTCATAGTGTTACCTGACGAGCTAATGCATTGCATTACCAACAAGAAAAGTTATAGTGTTTCCCAATGAGAAAAGCACAAAGTAATTCGACAGAGAGAATTTTAGTGTTTCCCGACAAAGAAGAAAAGGATGAAGATCTTGATGACAACTGAAGTCACACTGACGGAACAGTTAGTTATCACCAATGACTAACTGAAGTGTTGACCGATAGAATAGAGAGTTCAGAAAATGACAAAATGCTTAGCTGTCAAGAAGCTAAAGATAGAATTAACGGATACTTATCATTGTTATAATCATCCAGATAAAGCCAGAGATAACTAATTGATTTAAAGATGATTTGTCTAGTTGGCAAGAAGATCTCTTTGAGATAAATCAAGAGTTTTATTTAGAACTATTGGCAAGAATTGTGGAACACGCTAAGAATCAAGAAAGCCAAGAAAAGGCAAATCATGTCTATATAGAGACAAACCCAATTCATTATGAATGAGTGTGTGTGGGGTGAAAAAGAGAACAAAGGAAAGATGCTAAAGAAAATTTGAAGGAGAAGAAAGTATTCTTTCAGTCCTAATCAACAAGCTAAGGAAATAGCTAGATTCTGCAGACACCGATGAACAGTGAGACAAGCATCACAGAGCATAATAGTGTGGAGCAAAGGTATAAGTGATTATACTGATCAGTTAGGTAATGGACTTACAATAGATGTGAAAATCTGCAATTGAGTTGTATGTATGAACAAATCATTAGTGTTTCAGTTTAACCATTGATGCATAAAGCCTCTTAACCGAGTAGGACTTAAAAGTCTTTTACAATTGAGATACATCCCAAGGAGTATCAAAAAGTTTGGTCATAAAAGTAGCATTGGATATGACTGATACCTATTGACAGGCCAAGTGAGTGTTTGATCAAGGATGGTAGCATTAGATGCCAGATACTAGGTGACAAACTATTTTTAAATCCTCTAACAAGGTCACACCTAATAGTGTGTTTGTAACCTTTAACATGGTTGGATCCTAACAAGGCTCACTTCAGAAGAGTGAAAATTTAGGGTACCGGTCCCAGTGGTTTTTTCCTTAACAGGGTTTCCACATTAAAATTCATGTGTTATGTGTTTATGGTTTATTACTTTACTATTTTACATTTCATATATGAATTTGTGGATTGATCGGTATACTCTGCATATTTACTGTGTTTCAGTAAATAGTTAAGTGCTTATCAGTAATCATACAGAAGAGAGATTTACAAAGCATTCTGACAAGTAGAAAATTCATAAAAGTATTTCAAGACATTCATCTTGTAGGACAGAAGATAACTAAAGGCATAATTAGTGGTTATAAGTTTTAAGAGTTGATTTAAGGATTAATTTTTGAGGGCACTGATTCACCTCCCCTCTCAATTATTACTAATAGATTGTTCATCGTTGAGTTTTTAACGGTCTTGTGTTGATTGTTTCTGTTGTGTTGGATCTTTCTGTATGGTTGGACCATATCCAATGGGGAAACTATGATAGTAACTACATCATATCGTATAGAGTGAGGTTGAGGTTCCTATGTTTGAAGATCCAAGTTATTGACTTGTGAATCCCTAAAACTATTGATCATGAGGTGGTAGGGTGAAGATCTGACTCACAATCACAAAGGACTTGCATAAGGTGGCTAGGAATATTTTTTTGTTGATTTTTGAGAGGCGAAGGCATATTGAGGGTGTACAGATAGCCAAGTTGGAATTAGGATTCAAGTGTGTCTATAGATCATTGATTAGAGAGAAAATTAGCATCTTGTAATCAGATCACCAATGCTGAGGAAGTTACACCTAGGGATTGGAAACATGCCACCTAGAAGAATGAACCCTAGGAGGTTAGAATAGATGATGGAGGACTTAAGAAGTGAAATGAGGACTGAGATCAGAAATGTGTTGACTTGATTGCAAAGGAATCATGAGACTGAAGAAGAATATGAGGAAGCTGCGAAAGATCTTAAGACTGTAGATACTGAGATCCCTACAGGTGAAGAAATATTTTTTAGAGCTATAGAAAAATTAAGTAAAAGTCATAGTATGGATGTTTCTACTTTCACTCATTCATTGCATCCTAAGGATTTGATAGATTTCATTAGAGAACTAAAAGATTAATCTGAGCCTGAAGATATTAGAAATCTATAGAGGGTTAGGTTAGCACATACTAAGTTGAAAGGTCATGCTACCTTATGGTGGAAATAATTATAGGAAAATAGGGAGGAACATGGTGAAATGAAAATCACTAGATGGAAGGTGATGGTTTCTAGATTAAAGGTTAAATTCATCCTCGAGGATTATAAATTAGAGTTGTTCAAGAAGTTATAGAACTTGAAGCAGAAAGACATGAGTGTGAAGAAATACATATAAGAGTTTTGCAAGATGACTATCAAATCTGGACACTAAGAAATATCTAAGGAGAAGGTGGCTAGGTATGTTAATGGTCTAAGATTTAATAGTCTGGATGAGATGAGTATGTTGAGGATTAGTTAAGTTTAGGATGCTTATCAACATGAATTATGGGTAGAATATAAGTTGAAGAGGAGACAAAGTAAGCCTAGAGGAATAGAGAAATAAGCTAGAAACAATAGAAATGAGAAGAAAACCATTGAAGTTGAACCTGATCAGAGAGAACCTAAAAGAGGAAATGGTAGCAAGCAATTAAAAGATACTTTTTTCAGATGTGATGGTATAGGGCATAGAGATTTTCAATGTTCTGAAGGATCTAGTAAGAACATGGGAAAACAAAATCTGGTGGCACATGAAGGAAAAAATACTATTGAACTTGTGGTAAATGAAGAAGAACCTCATATAGGAGAGTCTCTTATGCTTAGGAGAGTCATGTTGTGAAAGAAGGAAGATGGACCTATACAAAGGAGAAATTTTTTTAGGACTATTTGCAAGTCAAGAGGTAAATATTGTAAGGTTGTTATAGGCTATGGTAGTACTGGTGATTTGGTCTCAAATGAGATGGTGTAAAATTTTGGATTGAAGAGGCTTAAATATCCTTCTCCTTATGGGATAAGTTGGTTTTCAGATGAACACATGGTGGAGGTAAAAGAACAATGTTTGGTCAACTTCAACATTAGACCTTATAAAGATGAGGTGTTATGTGATGTGGTATCTATGAGTTCTTTTCATGTTCTATTGGGAAGACCTTGGAAATCTGATAGAGGAGTAATACATGATTGCGGAATAAAATTGGTCACAATCGAGAAGGATGGAAATTTTTTTACTCTAGTTCCTTTGAGGGAATCAAAGGGGAGCAGTGCAAAGAATATAAGCATGGTGAAGAGTTACTATTCACAGAATAAGAATAGAAAGGTTAGTATGGATTAGAAGAAGGATTTTGAAGGTAAATATGATGAAGGAAAGTTAGTATCAGATTGTAAGAAGGGTAAAGTGAAGTAACATAAGAATTTAGGTTCTTATTAGATGAATATTTTATAATAGAGGTAAATCAGTTATGCAAAGGAGATGAGGAAGTGATCAGAGCTATGATATTGATAGAAGATATGATAGAGGGAACACATAGAAGTGTAAGTTGATGAAATTGACATAAGAGAGTGAAGAGGTATAGAGACAGAGTGTTGTAGATATGGAGGATGTTTGGATTTAAAAAAACCATGGTATTTATGTTCTACATCTTTTCAAATGTTCATAAGTTTCTCTTATATAAAATTTTATTTTGACCCAGGGTATTTGATGCAGGAGCATCCTTGGGTCATTGGCAATCTTGCATCACCCAAAAATATTTCTGTTTTAGTTATGTTCTTGTTTGCAGTTTTACTGTTTTGATAAAAAATCCTTCCAATTGGTTCTTTATCTCTTATGATCCAAATGTTGTGTTCTGGACATCATGATGAATCTATGTTTTGCTTTGCATCTTGATATGCTCTTTCCTGATGAATATTTCTCAAGCTTGGTTCTGGCCTATTTGTTCTTCCTTTTCCCTATGGTCAGATTGGGTTTTCTGATCTTCAAAGTTGTTTCTCAATTGATAAAGCTTATTGGATGTTATTACATTCATGGAAAACCTCTATGTGTGATTGCATGTCACTTAATTCTTATTTGGAGGTATTCTTATGGATTTGGGTCCTGACCTATATGTTTTAAAAAAATTCTTCATTCTTGGAGAATGTGATATTTTGTGGCTGAATTGTGGCTTACGATCTTGTATATATTTGTGATTTTGGTTCCTTGGTAGGTAGCTTATAGGTAGTTAGCTTTGGAGAGCTTAGCATCCATCATGGATCTATATTTCTAATTGTAATAAGGCATGTACAATGTAAATCTTTGATTCTGGATAATAAGAAGGCTTACGAGGCATGTTGTTGGTTCATCATTGAGTTATTAACAATATTGTGTTGATTTTTTTTATTGTGTTGGCTCTTTCTACATGGTTGGTCCATCTCCATTGGGGAACTCTGACTATGAGTGTATCATGTAATGCCTCGACTAAATTCACATTCAATGTAGGAGAGTAAAATGTGTTGGTGGGAGTGTTTTTTTTTTAGTGTTCAAGGGACCTTAAAAATGCATCCCTCTGAGAGGGGAAGTTTTGTAGCATGTCATAGATGGAGATATTTTCCCTATTCCTCTTTTATTCCTCTACCACATAGTACTTCTCTGAGACCAGGGTGAAATTTTAGTTACCATAGGATTATTTATCAAAGATGATACAATAGTACCTATTCCTTTAGGTGGTGTTACATTATTGCTCATATAGGGGTTAGGTGGAGTAGGCTGCATCTTGGGAGGGATTCTATCTATAAGAATTTCTCTCCTACTCCTTAGATTATAATTATTGTAATTTATATTCTAAAAATAATGCACCTTAGAATATTCAGTCTCATTTTCTCTCTAAAAGAAAAATGCAAAATCCTCCTCTTGGGTAGTATTTCCTTTATACTCTTTTGCTTATAGTACATAAGAATTGAGCATTATAGTGTTGAACTATGTAGGCGCACTTTCAAGAGTATGAGGAGAGTCATAAGATGTATTTTCATTGGTTACACCATCATTTTGGAATCCAACTACAGATCTTGAGAAATTCACATGAGCACATTCATATACATTTATATTATTTGAGGGGATTCTACCATTATTAGGACAAGTATTCCATGGATGGTTTATTTTTTTATGCCAAAATCCTTTTGCCACAGAATTGATATTTTAGGTGTTATAATTATGATTTTATCTCTATGAATAAGAGTTTGAGGTAATGGAAGGATAGGGATATGTGTTCTAAGTTATAGGAGGTTTAATTTCTACCTAGTGACTTCATTAGTTACCTATGAAAGAGTTTTTTTCATGGCCTCAATTTTGGATGCAAGGTGGTTATTAGGATCACTAAGGGTAAAGATAACTATTCAAAGAACATGGTTTTATGAACTTCATGTGATATGTTATCACTGGAAGGGGTGTGACTGGGGGAAATACATGGTTTGGATTCAACATTGGCATGTGGTTTGTCAAAGCATGATTCATTGCTAGAATCACATTCGTAAAAGATGGGTTCACAATCAAGGGTAGAGTGATGAAACCAAGGTAAACGGGTCCAAGAAAATGAACAATCCAACCTTGTAGCAAGAGTTACACAATAGAAAATCAAGTATTTCAAGAAGTAAATACATATATTTAGTGTATGGAATACACATGCAACCTTTTCATTAACAGGTAAAACAATTACAAAGATTTGCAATAGCGGTCCACATGCCTAGCTCAAATGCTAGATACTTATACAAAGAAACCTAGTTATTCTTCCTAACCTACAACTGCAAAATAGCCTCTTTAAACCCTAACTCAATTCCTCTATCTTTCTCTTGATTCCCCAAAACAAGGACCAAGATCCAAATTAAATACATGACTACAACCAAACAAGTGGGCCTCAAGATTATATTTCCAAAGAAATAAAACGTGTTACCAACTAACTCCCAGTTGGTCTCTGATCTAAGATCTTTAACCAAAAATTAAATCACAAGGAGTGATGATATAAACAGGTTGGATAAACACATAGCTACATAGGAAAATGAGCCATAAGCACCACTGAGAAAGGAAATCCAAGCAAAGATCCAAACACTGACCAACTCAAGAACATGAAGAACACATTCTCAACATAGCCAAAGAATCAAACATAACTTTGGGCATGATACTCTAAATGAGTTGCGAGCATAGGAAAATATTCCTAACAATCTATAGAAAATAATATATGACCACAAATACCAAGGATATTTAGAACTTGAGAGAGATATGAAACACAACAACCAGTGACCAGGAATAGAAAAAAATCAGCAACTGGTGATCAAGAACAAAAAAAATCAAATTTTTTTGGTTGATGCAAGATAACAATGAACCCAAGATGCTCCTACATTAGACACCCGTGTTTATTTGAAAATTGAGCCTCTAACATTTATATGATGAAGTAAACCCCAATCATTTTAACTCCACCTGAGAAATCCATGAAGAATCCTCAACTGGTCTATTTTTCCACTTTAGAAGATCTTCCTCATACTTCTTTCCTCTAGTGCTCTGATCAATTTTGGTATCCAAGATCTATTAAACCTCCTCCTTCTGCTTCTTAGGATACTGTAATTCACTCTCTGATATATTTCCTTCACTACTATCTATCTCATGATATTCATAGAAGTCTACTATGTTGAATATACTTGATATGTCCATGTCCTCAGGTAACTCAACCTCATAAGCATTCCCTGAATCAAATATTCTCAAGATCTTACAAGGTCCAAAAATATCCATCTTCAATTTACTATAGATACCAATGGGAAATCTACATCTTCTCACACAAACCATCACTTCATCAGCAATTTCAAACTCCTTAGGTTTCCTCTTTCTATCAGCTCTCACCTTATACTTATCATTCATACCTTCTAAATATCCCTCAATTCTATTACTCCTTTAGGATGTAAACCATAAACAATCTCAAAAGGTGTTCTCCTAGTACTCCTATTCACTGAATTATTATAATAAAAATTTACTTATGCCAAAACCAAATCCCAATTACCTACCTTCTCACCAACCAAGTGTTTTCATATCTAATGCAGTGATGGTAAGTGAGTTTTGGATATTTCATGATGTAGATTTTATTATAGGATGATTAGATATTATGTTGTCACTGATGTCAAGTATTTACTTTGTGTTCTTAGTATGTTTCCAAGCATAATTGAGATGAATGAACTAGAGTTGTAGTAAGATTCATTAGTTTCTATCATTATGGGAGACTTAGGTATGTCTCTGGATGTCTAATACATGACTGCTACTGCTCAAGTGATCCCACGAGGAAGTTGCAATCAGTTGAAGTATAACAGTGCAACTGCTAGAATAATTAATGATAGGTGATAACCTATTTGAATGTAATATCAAATCATTGTTATATATTTTGATGTGGTCATAGGATATGGTGGTAAATAGTATTCAGATGCTACATTTGCAACCATAACTAATTTGAGTAGTTGGTGTGCATGATAAATGATCAGTGAGTAGAGACAGGGTTGTTGACACGTTATAGAGTTTGTGTTCTTAAGTGACGCTTGATAAATATTTGACCAGTGTTGAGGTTGTGATGTAATCAGTTGAGTCATTCATGATCTAGTGACATGTTTTCATAATTGGAGGTGATGATCTAGCATCACATTAATTGATGCTAGTGTGTGGATAATATTCTTAAGGAATTATGTGTTTGGTCAAAATGTGTTTGAATCCTTGACACAACATTCTATGTAAATCATTGTTTTGGCCAATGCGTTCTTGGAAATATGTTTTGTATATTAAAAAATTTTATGTGGCATGTTTGATTTGAGCGGGATGTTTGAAATTCAATTTTAGGCTTTGATCAAGGTAGTGGACTTAAAAAAGTTTAGTATATAATGAATGAAGTTGAAGGTTAAGAGTGTTGATCATCTGTTAGACAAGTGTGATGCAAAGTGTGAGTTGTGATCAACCTAGATAAGATTTAAGTATATTGAGAAGAGATTGTGTGTTTCAGTGGATCTGATCAAGCTGAGGTAGTGCCATTTCACAGATTATTGTTTCTGTTGTTCCCTAATAGTTGCAGCAGGTTAAATCCTTTAACATGGTAGATCCTAATAGATCTTTGTTGTAAATCCTCTAACAAGGTGACACTTTGACAAGTGTTTAAATTCCTCTAACAAGGCTACTCTTAATAAGGTAAAGGCTCTAACGAGCCTAAGGTAAATCCCTTAATCAGGTAGCATCTAATAGTTCTATTGTAACTTTTAATAGGGTTAAGCTCCTCACAGGGTGTACTTTAGAAGAATACATAATTTAGTGGGTACTAATCCCCATAGTGGTTTTTTACCTATTTGGGTTTCCACAAGATAAAGTTGTGTGAAAATTTTATGGATGGATTTGGATTCTTATGATTTTCATTTTCTATTATTAAGGTTAATCTTTTGAAGACTAGTTTAAGTTCAATAGGTTAATTATTTGGATTATTTCATACAGGTTAATGTATAGATCCAATCCCGCACACTCAAATGAGGGTTAGTAGCACCGATTTTCAATGGGGGAAAGTAATAAAAAATACTAAGAATGAACCTATGAACAATAAAATAACAAGCATCAGAGAGGAAAACAAATGAATTCAAACCACAATACTTGAATCTTCTATTGCTTCTCTCTTCTCCATATGAAATGTTGTATGGATGGTGCTCAGTGTTGGTATTGACAATATCTATGACTTGGGAGTGTTGAAAAAATCATATCAATATGATAATGATTTCACTTTATGCTTCTTACAAGAATCCTGCAGAGTAATTGTGCATAATGATTCAAAATTCAGGCCTCCTTCAAATGGTTGAGAAGGGTTGATTATATAGAAATGGAAATGATTTGGACGGATGAGATCGATCCCTAAAATTGGAGGATGAATGGTTGAGATCAAAAGGAACTGGAGAAGCAATCAGTAAACTCCACCTCTTTAACTGAAGAAAAGAGGGAATAGTTAAGTTAACTAAAAAGATGATTGTGAGTTGCCTTTTAGAACTGAAGAGTTGAATTGGAGTTACCTCTTGGAATTGAAGAATTGAATTATTTGAGTATTTATTTAATTTTAGAAATTAAAATACTCATGCATGAGATAATTCAATTCTGATTTGATTTAAAATTGAATATTTGAATGATATTAAATTAATTTAATGAAAATAATCTAATTAGAAGAATAAATTAATAAGTTTTAAATATTTGATTTTAAACTTTAGGAAATTGAATTTAATTAATTTATAAATATTATTTAAATAAAATCAATTATTTAATTACTTTTGAGGAGATGATTAAATGATTAGATGATTGGACTTAGACAAAATAAGATGATTAATTAATGATTAAAAAACCATTAATAAATAGAGGAAAATTTGTAATTAAACGTAAGGTTACAAGTTTGTTCATTTTAGGGTGTCTACATATCCCCTTTTTGAAACATTGTGGCTTGTCGCATTGTGTCAAAGAATCTTCTATTTTGATCCTACCCCAACTTGCCTTGATGATAGCAGGTGGATTTATGCCCCCTCAAAAAATTTGAGTGAAATGTTGCAATAGGAGCGTCAATTTGTTAAAACTGCAAAATGATTGTCATAGCATCCAATAGATTGTGAAAGTAGTTCAAATTTCTCCAAATATTAGCTATGCAAGGTTCTGGGGCTTGGGATGATAAAATAGGGCTCCTTGAGAAATTAGGGTTTATGGTGATCATTTATAAATAGCTTGTGGGCCCTTTAATTTGTCACTTTGCACTTTGTAGCTCCTGATTCTCTGGTAAGATTTAGCTTTTGTTTTCCTTTACTTTCTTGCTTATTTGACTGATGGCGGGCCTTCTGGGAGTCGTTCACCTGTCTGATTGAGTTTGTACTTTTGATCATCTAGAGGGCATATGCGGTGTAGTGAGTGTCGTAGCCTTTGTGCATTTATTGCTTGTCATTAATGCATTTTAAAATCAATTTCTTTTGTCTAATTTTTTGATGTGTGTCACAATCGAGGCCAGTTTTTTCACAATTGTGAGTTGCATTTCACAATTGATGATTCTATTTTACTATTTCTAAGTATTTCTCATTTGTTAGTTTTGTTACTGCATTGCAAGTTGCGTTTGACAATTGATGTCTGGTTGCCGCAATCGATATAAATGTTTCACAACTGCTGTCTAAGTTTTGCAATTTCTTTTGTAGATTGAAAAATTTATTTTTAAGCACATTGATTATTTTTGTCAATTGTGATACTGATAGGTGTTTTTACTTTTCTTTATCAGATGGCTGGTGATGTTCTTTTTTTTCAAGAGTCTAGACCACCAGGTTTGGTATACCGATTCAAGATTTATGATAATGAGAGGGATATCCTTAGGCATTTAGGTCTTTACTGGGTTACTTATATTCTTGAGATCACAAACAATAGGGGTTTGATTTCTGCCTTTCTTGAGAGGTGGCATTATGATACTTGCACTTTTAATTTTCACACTAGAGAGTGCACTGTCACTCTTGAGGATGCATATCACATCTTGCAGTATCTTATTCAGGGTGCACTAGTAGATTTCACCTGACAGCCTAGCATTTATGCTTTATCTGAGATGTCTGGTTTGCCTCTAGATCAATTAGGGATGTCAGTTACCTATGATATTCCATGGTCTAGATTTGGCCTTGGTTTAGACAGATTGACCACTTTGTTAGGTAGCTTGATATGTGGGATTCTATGTCCCAACCATAGGCAACATGGTTCCTCCATAGGATGGGGAGATGTTCTCCAGAGTATGGTGAAAGACCATACTATTTATGCATGGGGTCATGTATGCTTTCCCATATGTACTATCACATGTTCTACGTAGCTTACTAGGGTGGTAAGTCACTTGGATGTGGCATGACCTTACTCCAGATCTGGGCATGGGAGCACATAACTATCTGTAGACTTGTTTGTGCCCATGATCTTCCTGCGGGGAGACCATATGTATTTCTTTATAATGGATTCATGATCTAGTCCCATATGGGTCATCTTATGTATTGGAGGTAGAAGCTAGACATGATAACTTATTTTATCTAGAGGCCTTATAGACACCTTCCTTTTTGTTGGCAGAGGAGGTTCCTGATTGGTCATGTCACTAAGCACGTTCATGTGATTGATTTGCACAACACTGATAGCGTGTTGTGACAGTGTTGAGATCATCACGTTGTGAGTGATTCTTATGCTTAATTTGTGCAAAGGTCCAGATACATTACCCTTTGAGGAGTTTTTATATCATTCCATGTTGCGAGGACCAAGTTTGAGGGTTTACAACCTGTTTCCTAGACATGGCGATCAACCACATTTGATTTAGGTATATTTCTCTTGTTTGATGTATTTCCTTTCTAATATATGATTCTCTTTGATTAGACTTATATACTTTCTTATCCATGTGGTAGTGATGTTTAACCTTGTTGTTGTGATGGAACTACTCCATAGTTTGATGCTTGGTGGCTGTAGTCCTGACCTATTTCCTTGACAAATATTACCTACCCTATTACAGGTGTTTTGATGAGGAGGCCTCGATCAAGGGAGAAGTGGAGGGAGGGATGGAGGTCAAGGTGGGGGATGAGGGGAAGGCTGAGGAGGAGGGAGGGATAGAGGGAGGGATGGAGGGAGAGGTGAAGGGAGAGGAGATAGTGATGATCCTAATCCTAGGAGAGGAGGAGAGAGAGTTAGGACTAAAGGAGGTGGACCTAGGGGGAGTGGGACTAGTCAGGTTGGTCTAGGAGCGATCCTAGAGGAAGAGGAGGGGATAGAGTAGGAAACACATCAGCTTGTGAGGAGGGTGTGGAGACATACTCATGAGGCTCCTGCAAAGAGAGTAGAGGAGATGGTCGATGTAGAGGAGGTAGGATCTAGCTCCTCAGTTATAGTAATAGTGGGAGTGATAGTGATAGAAGTGAGGAGGATTAGAAAGATGATTATGGGGTTTCAATAGATGAGGGACTTAGAGGCACTGGGGAGGAGGGGAATATTAATTTGGAAATAGGAGGTATGGAGGAGGATCCCATTGAACCCCAATGTATGTCTCAAGAGATTGCAGACCTTAGGCATAGGTTGGCAGCAGTGGAGGAGAGGGTCACAATAGTAGAGAATAGGGTTACAATAGATGAGAGCAGGGAGAGATAGGCCTATGTAGATGTTAGAGCCTACTTGGATGGTGTATAGGATCTATCTTTGAGACATTATCATGATTGAATTTGGAGATTAGGTCTTGAGGCCTAGAGGGATATTGAATACTAGCAGTGATACTATGAGGATGTTGTTCCGTTTTTCCAGTGTGTTCCTAGTTACAATGCCTCTTAGAGATCCAATAGAGTATAGTGGTCACAGAGTAGTGGTGTGATACCTCCTTTGCAGTAGTAGAGGATAAGATCTAAGATGCCACCCCCTCATCAGCCTTGTGGCAAAGGTGGGGGTAGAATATCTTGAATTTTGTAGAATTGTATCACTATGTACCTTTTGTACCATTTGGTATCGATTATGTACTGATGTTGTATCGATGATGTACTGATATTTATAGAAATTGTGTTGATCACCCTTTTTTCAGACTTGCAACCATCCATTGTCCTTAGACATATGATATATGAGATGCTTATATTTATGTTGTGTTATGACATGGTTCTATATGATGTGGAGCTTACTTCTATATGTTTCCTCTTTTATGTCGGTGCACTTTATGAGATTCTTTATGGTTATATGCATTCTATATGATTCTAATATGCAGACTCTTAGATGTATGAACTTTACTTTCCTATGATACTGACATATGTATGCACAATGGATCTTATTATAAATGCATATCTATATGATCTATTTATGATGTATGTACATGTTTTATTTTCTTCTCTCGTGCAATAAATGAATGCAAACCTAAAATGTACCATGTTTTTGTGTAAATGCATGTGTTAGTTAGAAGAAAGTTTATGAGAGATTAGTTGTGTAACTAAATCAAAGAATGAGTGATGAAACCAAGTCACTATCATACTTTCCAATTTTATTCATAATTACTCCTTATTATGAAAAGGAAGAGAGTCACATTCACCCAGATATTGACCATATGGATATTGCTTTGATCTCTGATATCCTAGGAACTCTCATCAATAGATCTGTAAACTGTGGGAAGGGATGCATACCAAAGTAATCTTGATACTCAAGTGTCATACCTACATCAAATATATCATCCCTATAATATCAAGTAGCTCAGACTATCCTGGTCATATCATGCACTTCTATGCCATACACAAGTCACAGGCTCCATGCTAATTTTCCCTCGTCAACAAATTGGGTGTATGTTGTGAACTTTGTAGAAGAAACATGAGGATGACCAAACTACCTCTGTAATCTGGTGACTACAAATATATCCACCACCAGAGGAGTTTTCCCCAATAGTGGGCCTATAAGAAAAATATATCTTCTCTTCCTACCCTAGTCTCTCCATGCCTCTTTACCTCTGTATGGCTGCCAGGTCACAACTGTCATGTCATCCAACTGATGGTAACAATATCCTGTCTACCCTAGATGATCTTGTGTCACATACCCTACATATCTATATATGAATGGTTGTCCATCCTGTCGTGCATCATAAACTACTCGCCTGCATATGGGAAGGTACTCCCAAGCCAAAATCTGTAGAATTAATACCTCTATTTCAAGGCTCTTTGCCTCGCGATACACAATGTCATGAAGCTCATGATACATGTGAACTAAAAGGCAGGCTCCCCATGCGAGCTTCACTAGCCTCTCCAGCAGCTCCTCTAGTACTAAACCCCATCCAATATGGAACCCCTATTTTCCCTTGTCTAGCATAATAATGCATCCCATAATACCTGTTAGGACACATGCTAGGGCATAATCTGCTAGATATCGGTCCATCATCCCATCCTAGGTAATCCCTCAATCCATGATAGTGTCATCCTAGAAAACTTTGTAATGCTATCCACCCTGGATGATGGGCCACCTCATACCTAATCTGATCTCCTCTGATAGGAATCTAGAGAATCCTATACACATCCCCCAATGTTACTGTGATCTCATTGGGGGGCATATTGATGCAGGAGCATCCTAGGATCCCTGGCAATCCTGTATCAAACAAAAATATGTTTTCTTTTGTTCTTTAGCTTGCTTGGAGACTGCTCGGTGAAATGCTCAGTTACCCTGTTGCTTGGGTACTCCTATCTTTCTTTACCGACATGTCTCGGTGTATGTTGGCTCCTTTTGCTCAGGTATTCTTTTATCGAGTTGGTTTCTATTTCTCAGGTATGCTTTTACCGAGTTTTTTTTCTTCTGTTGCTTGGGTATTCTTTTACCGAGTGGCTGTTGTTGCTCTATGATCTCTTCCTGAGTTGTTTATCTTGATCTGGCTGACTTTTGCATTTAATTTCTAGGTGTAATTAATGTGGGGTCTCTCATTGGAGATTTTGTGGACCTATATCTAGGTCGGGGGGTTTCTCCAATGTTTGTTATTGTAGGCCAACCTATTGGTTGCCTTTTGTATTTAATTTGTATTTTGTTCTTAGCTTAGGGAATCAAATTGAGGGAGAAGATCAAAGTGTTGGATATGAGAATATATATCATGAGTTGTATGTCTTAAATAATATCTATAGTTGATCTTGAGTAGTATCTTTGTATTTGGCCATAACCGAGAAGGCCTTATAGCCTGACATGTTGGATGTAATTGATTATCTATGATAATAGAGAGATGAATGTTCATTATATTTATGTGTATCTGGTTGTTTTCATTGTTATGGTTATTGGCTGCAAGTTTGGAAATCCTTCATTAGATCCTCCATCCTTGACTGCATCACATATCGAATGTTTTATGCTCATTGTAGAACCTCTCGACTAAAGAGGTAAGAAGACCATGGTTCACCCGAATATCTGGGATCCCCAGTAACCATCCAAAACCACATGTAGAAACTGAGGCTCTCTACTCATCATGTAATTGACTGGCTAGACACATGGTCGATGGGAAGGTAATTTGGAACTGGACTTCTAAAAAATGAACCTGCGACAAACAAATCAAAGGTATATTATTGTATGGTTTAGAATGACTCAAAAAATTGACAAAAAGGTTCTAAACAGACAACAAAAGGCAATGTGAAGTAAAAAAGGCACAAATTTGACTATCTTGTTAATCAACTCATGAAGATATTCAAGATTTGATGGAGATAATGAAGACCGAGTGATACCAAGTATACATGGTTGTAGAAATGGTAAGATCAGTTGTTGTTTTGTCATTGATGTCAAGAAATTGATTACTGATTTTATTGTGTTACCATATATTAAGAGGAGAAGTTAAATGGGTGACAAATACAAATCAGATAATGATGAATTATTGTTGATATAGTTGTTTGCTACTATATATTTGATGTTATCAAGTGGGTACATTTGATTGATTAAGTCAGAGATTACAAAGAGTTAATTTATGACTGAAAGAATTACTCTACCAAGATAGACAAAGTAAGTCAATATAGAGTTGTGTTAGTCGGTCATAGTTACCAAACACTAAGATAAATTCAAGCATCAAGCACCAAGAATGACTTAGACACTGAGAAGTGAATGAAGATAGTTACCAAGTTGCAAAGAAAGTTTGCTGAGTACATGATATTGATTATAAATGATGATAAGATCAAATTTAATAAGAAGCTATGATGAGCTGGATGATGATAAGGATTAAAGGAAGATTGTTAGAAGATATATGAACATGAAAATTCAATGAGAAGATCTAAGGCTAATATTAAGTGGTTAAACCTAATTATGTGAGTTCCAAGAAAAGTTCAAGTTTCGAGGTAAAAGTTAAATAGTTTACCGAGCTAAGATTTATGAAGAAGATGATCAAATGACTAAGCACAAAATAAGGAAAAAATAATCAAGGATATTAAGAGGAAAAAATTTGTCTATTTAAAGGATGAGAACTAATGAGAGAGAGATGTTGGTGAGTTAAATTAAGAAGAAGAAGAAGTTGAAGACCAACATTACCGAGCAGAGCAGAGAAGCAAAAAGAGTAGAATCTACAGTCTAGAAAAGAGATAAATGGAGTATGTGATGTCAGTATTCAATTGATAATAAAGGATCTAACTAGAGTATGTGATATCAGTATTCAATTGAGCATAAAGGATCTGACCCAAGAAAAGGTAGTTTCTATATTTACAGATCAAATTTTATACTGTTGCTTATTAGCATTTGTAACAGAGAAAATCTCTTAACCAAGTGGATTTAACCATCCTATTTGTAAAACCTATAAGTAGGCGACATTCCAAAAGAGTGTTTAAAGACCTCTAAGAAAGCCACTCCTAACAAGGTGAAGATCTTAACAGATCTAAGATAAATCCCCTAATAGGGTCACATCTAGAAAATGTATTTTTAATCTTTAAAAAGATAAGTTCTTAATAGGGAATACTTCATAAGGGTTAATTTTTATTATGGATCACAATTCCCATAAAGATTTTTCCCTATTGGGTTTCCTCATTAAATCTGGTGTTAACTGAGTTTGAATGATTTTTGTATTTTCTTATATGAGTTATTGTTTAAGTTATTAAGTTATTTGGTGAGTTATTTATTATTGTATTCAGTTCTACCGAGTGAATAAGTGAGAAAAGTTTCAAGTATATAAGTTTGATTTCATCTGATTCACCCCCGTTTTAGTGGAACAATAATTGGTATCAGAGGTAGTTACTCTAAAATGTTAAGTTTAAAAGGACTTGAGTTAAGATCTAAATATTTATAAGAGGGAAGTACCAAAGTTGAAGAGGGATCATTTCTCTACATGGAAAAGAAGAATGCGGTTGCATGTGTTTGGTATAGGTGAATATGGACTTTATTTTCTTGATAATGAACATGTTGCACCTACTACTACACCTTTGACAATTAGTGAGAAAAGATATAAACAAGAACACACACAAGTCATGATTGAGATTGCTTCTACACTTACTGACTAGGAATATGATGAGCTTGATGGATGCACTACTTTGAAACAAGTGTGGGATAAGCTTATTTTGACTTATGGTGGAGATCAACATGTTCAGAAGACAAAAGTAGAAAGTTTGAGAGGTAAATTTGACTCTATGAGGATGAAAGAAGGAGAAAACATAATACAATACAACACTAGACTTAAGGAGATTGTTAATTATGTCAGAGAAGCTGGTGGAACCATAATAGAGGAAGATGTTACAAGAAAAATGTTGAGAAACCTTCTACTGAGTTATCTTATTCGTGTATCTTCTATACAGAAATTGAGATCTATTCCCCAGATGAATGTTTCACTTGATGCTACTATTGGTACGTTGACTAAATTTGAGATAAATGATTTTGACAATAGTTTTCCTGCTACATCTAAGATTGAATATGCATTTAAGTCATCTTTGGAGCTTGAAAAAGCAAGGGAAGATAGAGATAGAGATGGATATATGAGAAGTTCTAGTGAGAAATATTATAGTTGCACATAAGGTCTAGAAGATTTATTTTTTGAAGATGAAGAGAATGAGAGATAATTTGAAGCTTTGTTGGCTAGAAGGATAAAAAGAGGCAAAGGAAAATACCAAGGTAAGTTACCCTTGAAATGTTTTAATTTTAAAAAGATTGGTAATTTTTCATATAACTTCCCTGAGAAAGATAATCAGGAAAAGAAAGATAATAGAGATAAGGAAAAAAGAGAAAATAGATTCAGGAGATTTAGAGACTACAAAAAAAGGTAAGAAAGCTTGTCATATTTCTAATGAAGGAATAAGTGATGAAAATGAAGTTGTGTATGTTTCTATTAAATATAATTATCATGAAGAAAACAAAGAAGAACCAAGAGTCCTAATATCACAAGTAAGTAAGAATGAAACATGGATTATAGATAGTGGTTGTTCACATCACATGACTGGTGACACACTTAAGTTTATTTCATTGGAGAAGCATGATGGAGGATTTTTCAGATTTGGTAATGATTCTCCATATCATGTGAAAGGAAAAGGTTCTATAATTTTACTAAGGAACACAATATGTGATGATGTTAATTGGGTTGAAGGCTTAAAGTATAATATGTTGAGTGTTGCACAGTTAAATAACACAGGTCACTGACTGGAATTTCAATATGGAAAGGTGAAATTTTTTAATGAAAAGGATAGTCCGATTGCTACTAGAGAACAATGTAAAGGTAATTTATTTTATCTTGATACTTCTATGAAGAGTTTCCTATTTTCTACAATTGAATATGTTTGGTTATGGCACAAAGGGCTTTGTCATGTTAATTTTGACAACTTAATCAAAGTGAGTAAGAAGAATAGAGTCAGAGGACTACCGAGATTTGAGAAACCTAAAAATTACATGTGTGGAGAATATCAAATGGGTAAGATGACTAAATCTAGTTTTTCAAGAAAGACTTATGTTACACAAGGTATTTTGGATTTAGTACATACTGATTTATGTGGATTGATGAGGACTCAAAGTTACTATGGAGACATATATTTTACTTTGTTTTTGGATGATTATTCTAGAATGATGTCTATAAAGTTTTTAAAATAAAAATATGATGCATTTCAAATGTTTAAGTGGTACAAGGTTAGAGTTGAGAAAGAGATAAGAAGACAACTAAAATTTTAGAGATCTGATAGAGGACGTGAGTTTACATTTGATGAATTTAAAGTGTTTTGTAATGAGAATGGAACTAAGAGAAAAATGTTAGCACTGAGGACACCATATCAGAATGGAATTTCTGAGAGAAGAAATAGATCTATTATTGATTATGCTAGGAAAATGATGATTAAAAAAGGAATTTCACAAAACTTTTGGAGAAAAGCAGTGTGTACTGGTGTTTACACATTGAACCGAGTACAAATGAAGAAAGGTACCAACAAGACACCTTATGAATTCTGGTATGAACACAAACCTAATGTCAGTTACTTTAAATTTTTTGGAAGACAATGTAATATTTTGAAAGATTCTAGAGAAGGAAAGTTCGATTCAAAAGTAGAAGAAGAAATATTCTTAGGATATTCTACAAGGAGTAAATCCTACAAATGTTTTTAAAAAGTTACTAACAAGATGGTGGAAAGTGAAAATGTAAGAATTAAAAAGTTTGTAGAAAATAATGATGAAGATAGAAAGAAGGAACCTGAAGATTATGAAAATTTTGTATATGTTCAACATGATGTTCCTGATACCTTATTGAGAGAACCTACCAAGGAGGAAGATGAACAAGGTGTTCTACAAATGAATGATGAAGATGAAATACCCAGACCTACCGAGCCTATTTTGGCAAAGTATGTGAGAAGGCACCATTCCCCAACAAGATTATTGGAAATAAAGATGCTAGAGTGATGACTAGAAGAAAGGTAAGAGACAATACATGTTTGATATCTACATTTGAGCCAAAGAAAGTTGAAGAAGCACTAGATAATGAAGATTGGATGAAATAAATGAAAGAAGAGTATGATCAAATTAAAAATAAAAAGACATGGAAATTAGTACCTAGGCCTCAAAACAAAAATGTTATTAGTACTAAATGGATTTTCAGAAACAAATTGAATGAGCATTGAGAAGTTATTAGAAATAAAGATAGATTGGTTTGTAAAGGTTATGCACAAGAAGAAGGTATTGACTATGGAGAGAATTTTGCACTTGTTTCTAGATTGGAAGGAGTTAGAATACTTCTATCTTATGTTACTTACAAAGTATTCAAGGTATATCCAAATGGATGTTAAGTCTGCAAATATGAATGGAATACTTGAAGAAGAAGTATACATTGAGCAACCTAAAAGATTCATTAAGAACACTAACAAGAACAAGGTATGTAAGTTACATAAATATTTATATGGTTTTAAATAAGCACCCTGAGCATGGTATGAGAGATTGCACTCTTATCTAATCAAAATAGGATTTCAAAGAACAAGTGATTTAAGTAATGTTTACTTGAAGTGTGACAGTGACAACTAAGTTTTGATTGCTGAAATTTTTGTTGATGATATTATTTTTGGAGGCAATGACACCTCATGTAAAGGTTTTTTTGCTGAAATGAGGAAAGAGTTTGAAATGTCAATTATTGGAGAGATTAAGTTCTTTCTAGGTCTACAAATATAGCAAGTTACTGATGGGATCAATATTACACAAGATAAGTATATCAAAGAGGTCCTCAAAAATTTTGGTATGGAATATTCCAAGCTTGTTGGAACACCTATGGTTACTGGTTGTAATTATCAAAAGAAGATGAGACACAAGAGGTGGATAATTTTCTTTATCGATCCATGATTGGGAAATTGCAGCATTTTGTTCACAACAGACCTGATATAGCACACGATGTTGGGATTGTTACAAGATTTTTTTCTAATCCTAAGGAAACACATATGTCTACAGCAAAAAGAATTTTGAGATATCTAAAAGGCACATAAGATTTTGGTTTATTGTACAAGAAAGAAGGTAGTTTTGATTTGCAAGTCTACACTGATGTAGATTGGGCTGGAAACGTTGATGACGGGAAAAGTACTAGTGGAGGAGCATTCTTTCTAGGTGAAAGATTGGTCACATGGCTAAGAAAGAAGCAGAGTTGCATTTCACAGTCTACTGCCGAGGCATAATATGTTGTTTCTACCACACATTTTGCAAATATAGTATGGATTAAAAAGTTACTTAAGGGTATGCTAGAGGAGATCAAAGATCCAGTCACTATTTTTTGTGATAATACAAGTTCTATTAATATATCAAAGAACCCGGTTATACATTCAAAGACCAAGCACATTTCTATCAAGTATCACTACATGAGAGAACTAGTTCAAGAGAAGAATTTGATATTAGAGTATGTCAATTCAAGAGAACAATTGGCTGATATCTTTACAAATCCATTACCAAAGGATTCTTTTGAGTATCTAAGAGGTAAATTAGGGGTTCTTCCCCTATCCAATATTCACTAAGAAGCATGAGGAATGCTACATCAATTCTATACTTTATTAGAATATCTATTCTTGAATTGATTTTAGTATGACACACTTTAGGATTTTCCTCAAGTTGTGATATTTTTGTATGTAATGGATTATCAGTACATGTTAGGTATAATCCACTAGTAGAAAATTTTTTTAGGAGTACTAATTTTTTGGTATTGTTGTCAAAGAGGGAGAGAATGAATTAATGATATTTATCCATAAGAGATATATTTGATGAAAGAGGGAGATAATGAACTTATACTATTTACTCATGAAGGAGAATCACATTGTAGGTTGCAAGTATCAAAAGATTTATCCAAGAGGGAGATTCAGTTTGAGAGATCATAGATCAAAGTGGAAACATAAATATCAAAATATAGGGAGTCAAGCTATTCATTTGAATTTCTCCATCATCAATTGATATAGTAATACTATGGTGTAGCCATAAATACCAAAGAGGGAGATTGTTAATCACCTGATGAAGATATAAAAGATCTAATGGAGATGATGAAGACCGAGTGATACTAAATATATATGGTTGTAGAAATAGTTAGATAAGTTGTTCTTTTTTCATTGATGTCAAGCAATTGATTACTGATTTTTATTGTGTTACGATATCTTAAGAGGAGAAGTTAAATGGGTGACAAATATAGATCAAACAATGATGAGGTAATGTTGATATATTTGTTTGCTACTATATATTTGATGTTATCAAGTTGGTACATTTGATTGATTAAGTCAGAGCTTGAAAAGAGTTAAGTTATGACTGAAAGAGTTACTCTACCAAGCTAGACAAAGTTAGCCAGTATAGAGTTGTGTTAGTCAGTCACAGTTACCAAAAACTAAGAGAAATTCAAGCACTGAGCATCGAGAATGATTTAGACACCAAGCAGTGAACAAAGATAGTTACCGAGTAGCAAAGAAAGTTTGCTAAGTACAGAAAATTGATTGTAAATGATGATAAGATCAAATTTAATACAAAGCTCTGATGAGTTAGAAGATGATAAGGATTAAAGGAATTTTTTAAGAAGATCTAAAAATGTAAAAATTCATTCAGAAGATCTAAGTAAAAGATTAAGCGGCTAAACCTAATTATGTGAGTTCCAAGAAAGTTCAAGTTCTAAGGTAAAAGCAAAATGGTTTACCGAGTTAAGATTTATGAAGAAGATGATCAATTAACTGAGTCAAAAGGATGGAAAACCTAATCAAGGAGATTAAGAGGCAAAAGTTTGTCTATATAAAGGATGAGAACTAATGAGAGAGAGATGTTGGAGAGTTGAATTAATAAGAAGAAGAAGATGAAGAAAAATATTACGGAGCAGAGTAGAGAAGCAAAAAGAGTAGAATCTACAGTCTAGAAAAGAGTATGTGATGTCTGTATTCAATTTGGCATAAAGGATATGACCCAAGAAAAGGTAGTTTCTATATTTACAAATCAAAGTTTATACTATTTCTTACTAGCCTTTGTTACAAAAAATATCTTAATCGAGTGGATTTAACCATCCTATTTGTAAATCCTAGAAGTAGGTGACATTCCAAAAGAGTATTTAAAGACCTCTAACAAGGCCACTTGTAACAGGGTGAATATCTTAATATATCTAAGGTAAATCCCCTAATAGGGTCACATCTAGATAATGTGTTTGTAACCTTTAACAATATAAGTTCTTAACCGAGTGTACTTTTGAAGGGTACATTTTTATTATGGGTCACAATTACCATAGAGGTTTTTCCCCTATTGGGTTTCCTCATTAAATTTGGTGTTAACTGAGTTTGAATGATTTATATATTTTTTGAGATAAGTTATTGTTTAAGTTACTAAGTTATTTGGTGAGTCAGTTATTACTGTATTCAGTTCTACCCAGTAAATTAGTGAGCTAAGTTTTAAGTATACAAGTTTGATTTTGTCTAATTCATCCCCCCTCTCAGTGGACCAACATATCTTTACCTTAAAAATTTATCATTATTTTCAATACAATTTTCTCACTGTGAGAAAGACTCATATGAATAATGGGGCATTTCTATATGAGTAAACATGCCCATACGAGTATCTAGTGTTTCCTGTATGAGAAGGTGGTCAAGATTAAAGCTGGTACTTGTACGAGCACAAGGAAAGGGGAATACAACAATTTTAAAGCCCCATACAAGTAAATAATTGTTGATAGAAACTTGTATGAGCCTGGGGAGCTCTCGTAAGAGAATCCAGAGAAATACATTAAAAAAGAGAAAAAATGAAAAATCTATCAAAATTGCACAAAAAATTGAATTGCAAAGCATGTTTTTCAGTTAATCACTAGTGGAGGGTAGTCTATAGGATGGTTGTGGAGTCTCTAATGCTCAAAATGATGACTATGCATGGGGACCACCATTTTCTCTCTCGAAGGTTTGAAGACTCGTTGGTTTGAAATAAATTTAAAAAGACCCTTTTGGCCCTTATATAGGTTTTTAACCTAATTTTCAAATTTCTCCCATTGACTCAAAAATTATACCCCTAGTTAATTTAACCGTCCTAATTCTATTTTTAATATCAAAATCAAAATCTGAGATCATTTTCCTTGTCATTTTTTACTTTTTACTTTTTCAATTAACCGCAGCTGACCGCTTGTGCAATTATTCTTCTGGACTCCAAACCAATACAAATCTCTCATGCTTTTCTTCCACACAATCCATGTGTCAAAATTTTGGTTAAACTTGGTCAACCATACCAAAATATTAGTCAAATCTAATCAACAAGACCTCCCATCAAGTGCAGATTCTATCCTAACCACTTGGGACCTCTTCATAATTAGATTAGCTTATTCCTGCATTATGTTATCAATCAAATTTTTTCTGATCATTGGGGAACCTCACCATATTTCAATTTCACTCATGAGGGGGTGGGATCAGGATATCAACAAGCCATTGATCATATCCTCAATCAAGACCCCATCGCTTGAGGCATCTCAACTTCATTGCAACAAATCAAGTTGAGATGATCTTAATTAAAGGCAACCTAATTAATGGTCTTATACAATGGTGAATATACTCTAAACCAGAAAAGATCGATTTTATACGAGTTGTTCATTATTTAAACTAGATACATTGATCAAATTGGCTTCATCACTTCAAATCAAGTCAATTTTCTTGTTAATCAAATATCTTAACGATAATCAATTTCATCACTTCAAATCAAACTGGTTATATTAGTTCTAACCAATCAAAACATTTAAGAGTTCTTGACAAATTTTTTTAGTTTCATTGCTTCAAATGAAGCTGAGCATTTTGTATTATATCTTTTGATCGATCTTCATCCAATCAAGCTCAGAGTCGGTCTTCCTCGACAAGAATGGTTTCATCCCTTCAAATCAAGATAATCTTTGTCTTATCACTAACAAGTCTTTGAATTAATGCACTAATCGCACATCAATTCAAAGACGGGCAAAAGTAATGACCCAAAAATGGTCATCAAAACCCTAGACCCCTTATCTCAATCTCCTATCAAGAAACCCTATATCTTGATATTTCTAAGTCCTAAACCAAATAGGCAATTCATCAAATGTCAAGCTGATCTGACTTGAACCCTAGGTCCTAATTAATCATTGTTCTCTATTAATTAATTAATTAATTCCTAAAAATATATTACATATAAAATTAACCTTAGGTTATTTATTTAATTGTTATTATAATATATTGATTAAATAAATGATTAAATTGTCAATTAAATCGAAAAAGGAATTAAATTACTTTGTTGAATAAAAAATGCATTTAATATCATTTAAATCTTTAGAAATGCATATTATGTCATCAATTTTAGCTAACTAATTCTCGAATTGGAAACTATCATGTTTTGTTCAATTAACTCATTCTTGTCTATTTCTCTTTTTGAAAATAATCTACTTAACTAAAAATAGATTTTGGAAGTTTCCAAAATGACTGATCAGTCAGTTCAGTCAACTGACTCTTTCAACCAATCATCCTCTTTGTACATGGAGTGTGCTTCTTCAAATCGAATCATGTCCACTCTTTGGTTTTCAATCTTGATCATCGGTTAGAGAGAGATTTGAATAAAATAGAACCTCTTTTCTTTACAAAGGATCCCGAATCTTTGCATTATCATTATTCTGTAGTATTTTCTAGTATTCTTATCTTTTTATCATTTACCATATTGTTATTTGTTTTAATTTATTTTCAAATCATTCAAGTTTGATAACTTAGAGCACATCTTTCACACATTTCTTTTGGTTCTTAAAATCAATCTAAATAGCTTTGGATTAAGCACAAACAATTTTTCATTTGTATTAACATTCATATAGATTTTAAAATCCTTCCTTTAGAACAGGTGTAGTCATTGGAATTTATGATGACCTGAGAGCAAAGTCTAAACTCCTGCCTAGTAGAAGGAAATGAGTCAATTTTAGTTAGTTTAGTTGATGTTGTGTTTTTATTTCATGTTTTGATAAGCTTACCACATAATGATTCATGAAGTGTGTGTTTGCATCTTGCAGGTACTTGACCACTTTTCACACCCACATTTTTGGTGCCCACCGTGGGGTAGAAGGCTTTTCTCTATCTCATTCTCTCTCATTTTTTTATATCATTTTTTCTCTATTTTTCAATTTTCAGACATTCCGTCCTCTGTACGAGTCTCAAAATCTCGTACGAGTATTGGTATAAAACCATATGATTTTCCATAGTCTTCACTAGAAAATTTTATGGTAGCATACAGATACTCACATGGAGTTACTCTATAACTCATATGAGTTACTATACTTTGGAACTTTAAAAAAATAATAGTTTCCTTCTTTTTTCTAACGATAACGGTTTTCTGTTGTGTTTGTTCGCTTTTTGTGATTGTTTTGGTATTTGCAGCTTAATTATGGTTTGCAGGATATTTAAAAAAAAAGACAAACAAAAACTACTGACATATCATCTTTCAGGTTTTCATGTTTGATAGCCAACCAAACTTCTTTGTGTGTCTTCTTTCTTATTTTTATTAACTAGGAACCCACATGGAAGAAATTTTAAAATGACCTTCTGTTTGGTGTTTTAGGAATGAAAAGAATGTTAGGAGATTATGCTCTCACCCTTATAGAGATGATCATAAATATAGAAACATTGTTTTCATTTTTTGTTTGAGATCTACATCTTTAGAGGGACTATCTAAGTGGGATAAAGTACTCATCCTTGGGGAGCGAACCAAATGAGATTGAGATAATGCCAAGCTACTCTAACTCACTATAATAAAATTCTTCCTCGAGACTAAAGCCTTGGAAGATAAGTGGCATTTGAGCTTATACGCGGATCTCACCTAACGCATAGAAAGGCCTAGGAGTCTCAATCATGTATCATGACTGTTGGTGCTACGGTGCTCTGTGGGGTTAGCAACCTCAATCAAACTAGCGCAAATATAGAGGATACACTTAAACATAGATCCTTACTAAACACCTTTTTAGAGTAGTAGCCAAAATCCTTTCTACTTTTTGATACAGGCATTGTGAGATGCACATGCCTAAGAAACCTCTCATGTACCCCTCTTGTTGAAACAGTAAACTTATCAGGATCTCTGGATCTTGAGAAATTTGAAGCTTGGTAGGCCTGAGAAGTGTGTATCGTGGAGGGGAGCCAGTGCTGCCAAGCTTCTAACTGTCTGACTTGAATGTGGTATTCTATGTAACACCCCAAAATTGGCATCTTGCAACCCTAACCAATTTTGTTGCATTTGTTATTCTTCTAAATCATCAAAGTCCTATTATACTAGGCAAATTCTGAGTTTTCACTGACTCTACTCAACCTAAGTGTCAAATACAAAAAATCCTAAATCTGTATCAATCATACATCACATTTAATTCCTAAAAATCTACTTGGCTAAATAAACCTTACGATCAAATTAATTTAATTAATAAAGTCTTAGCACTTTAATTAAATTAAATTCACCCTCTTTAGCTAAGACACATAAAAGGAATTAAATAATATTTAATTATTAAATAAATATCCTCTTTTCAAATAT
>MU226899.1:641534-675583 GCA_018584345.1 Thuja plicata
TTTATGATTTATTATGTCTTCTTAGTTACTCAATGACGTCTGTGCAAAGACAAAGAGTCGCAAGGATTGGGGGCATAATGTTTTCTTGATTTTCTGCGTATGGTGATTGTTTCATATGACCCTATAACTTTAACTTAACTTGGATGTTTATGGTAAGAGCTGCCACTATGGGTGGATAGCCACATATATCTTGATCTTTGTTATGTGTAAACTACGGTGAGTTTGATATAATTTCCTTGTCTGTTTTCTGATCCATATTCTCACTAAGGTATACGAATCATAATGTACCCAGGGATATGAATTTTCAAGGTCATTGCGGGTCCAATATCTTGCCTTGCTCAGAATATGGTATATTAAAAGGAAGGTGACTATTTTGATGACCTAGCTTCTATAGCTATGGTACCTAAGTCTATTTCCGACATCCCAATAAAATATAGTATTCATATTATCATAATATCAGTGGGTATTAGTGATGATTGTACTATTCGATGGTATCCGTTCTCGAAGCGCCCAATGATGATAAAAATGTTACCAAACTTGCTGAATCAGTGACAAGTCCTAAGAGTCTTCATATAGCTGCATTTAGAGATTGCCTGATGCATTTCTTCTAGCAGTACATAACAAGATCTAACGTATTTGATGCTCAAACCATGGTTTCTATCTTCTTCTGCAATTATCAAAGTTGAAATTACATCATTTATATTACTGATATCATCCATAGCATACATTTTGCATACATTCTGAAAATCAAAACTGAAAAATATGAAGGTAAAGCATCCATGTCTTGCATTTTTTATATTTACATCCTAAATGCATCCATACATATATTTCTGCATAAAACTGAAAAATCAAGGAAAAAGATACATTTGCATGTTCACATAGCTATCATTTTTCACATCAGTAATATATCCATCACATTCACATTTAAAAATTATGTTATCAAACACTATCAATCATGAGATCAAGATATCATTGCATGTGCAAAATATATACCACATCTCTGAAAAGCAAAGAGGAATACATCTAAAGGTGAAACATGTCAGAATCCAGGAACAACAAAGCATGATATATGTCAGTAAAGCATAAAGAGTATCAAAGAATCTCAGCATAAAGAGTATCAAAGCATGAAGTGTATCAGATCAGCTACAGAGTATCAGTACACATAAAGCAAAACAAATATGCCAAAACTCATGGATCTAATATATATATATGTGTATCAAATGTCATGTACGAAAAAATGGGGATCTCAGCAGGATCCAGATATACATGTATACATCTCAAAAGCATAAACATGACAAAAGTATCAGCTCTGGCCCGCCCCCTCTCCCTGATCAGGAGGAGGGGGAGGAGGTGGCATGTATGGTGCTGCAGGTGGTGGCATGGCTCCCTCTGACTGTTGGGCGATGTGTGAAAATGTAGGTGCTCTCTGCCCATCTGGGACTGCAGCATGATATAAAGCATAATAGTATGTGGCCCTCTGTCCCTGATGGACTGCAGTCCTAGCCTGAATATCCCTCTCAGCTCTGAGCATCTCTACCTGCGTATCTCTCTTGGCTCTCAGTCGCTCGAGCTTCCTATCTCTATCAGTCAGAAGTGCCTATGCCGTGGTGACCCTAGCCTCTAATGCTGTAATCTGAGCCCTGAGCTCCTCTCTCTCCCGCTCACATCGTGATAGCGGATCACCATCTCGGCCTGGCTCATCCGCCTGCACTCTCTACCTCCTCTGTCTCTGCTACTCTGGAGTCAATAATGGCCCTGGATCTAACTGCGGGGCCACAAATCTATATCTGGGCCGTCTCTGACCACTGCCGCTCGCACCGCCAGAATCCACTACCTCACCCCCTCCTCCTCGGTCATCTCCATCATGTCTATCATCCTGGGGAGGGTTCCTGCCATCTCTGCCTCCATCACGGCCCCCACGTCTACCTGGAGCTCTGTCCTGACCTCCCCTGCCTCTGACAGGCTGATCCTCTGGATCATAGTCCAAGGGCTCCTCTATACGAGGAATCATCTCCTCTGGAACAGTAAACCTCAGAAAAGGATGCTGCTAAGCATCTGCTGCATACCCATCTGAAACCCCAGCATCCTGTACATCCAACTGAAGATCCCAGTCCACAGTTACCATGTCCCGGATATCCTGTGCTGCATCCTCATATGCGAGCTGAGCTCCCCAATCTGCAACCTCCCCATGGATTCGTGCATACACAGTGACATCCTCTGTCTTGCCCTATCTCCACCCATACTGCCGCAATACTCAGGAAACAAGGAACCGCTCTATGATATATCTGGTCCGCCCAATCAAAAATCTACTCTGACACAAAAATGGGACCTGCCGCGGATCTGCGGTCCATGCCTCGCAATCTAAATACGTCCGCCACACTACCTCTGTCATATCATCAAAAAGGCGGCGCCAATACTCAACCTTTCCCAGATGGGGCTGCTGTAACAATCTTGCATACATGTATACATATGGCTGCTCTGGAGCCCTCTGCCTGTCCACTATCAGCCGTGTCACTGGGATGTGCTCCCAGGCCCATACCTGTAGAATAAGGATGCCTACAGTCATGCTCCGAGAATGGTGATACACGATCTCATGAAGCTCTTGGTACATATGGGCCAAAATGCAGCTACCCCAGGAAAATCGACGTCGATACATGATCATCTGCTCTATCATGCCGGTCCACCCTACCAAGAAGCCGTGCTGTCCTCTATCTGGCATCAGGATGCCACCAACTAAACCCGCTAAGTATACAGCAAGCCGACTATAATGATCCACCATGTAATCCCATGACATGTATCGTCGCTCTATGCTGTCATCCTGAAAGAATCTCCGAGCAGTACCGATAGCTACACCGGCTCGGGACTCGAAGTATACCTCATGACCCACCAGGGGCACGTGCAGAATCCACCAAACATCCTATGGCATCACATTGATCTCACCAGTAGGCAGATGGATGGTGTTGTGCTCTGAGTGCCATCTCTCGGCAAGAGCAGTCAACAAACCTCGGTTTACCCCTATCTTGGGTAAACCTATCAGTGATCGAAGTCCACAGCGGATAACAATATTCCGCTCATCATCAGATAGCTGATCAGATAATGCTAGAACCCGCCCAGGATAAGTGCCTCAAAAGGAAACTACCTCAAACTAAGCCTGATTTTCACAAACAAAAACTAAGTGTCAGCATTCTATCTATCACAAAGGACATGTTTTTATCCTACTCAGTCACTTCGGGTTCGCAGAACGCAAATAAATCAGAAACAACTACAAAACCTAAGTCTTTTCCCAGATGTGATTCTGGAAAAGCAGAATGCGATTCTGTATCCGAAATGTGATCCTAGAAATGCAGGATGGGATCTCGTATCCGGGATGCGATTCCCAAAAAATAGGATGCGATTCCCTGATGGAATCTTCATAAAAAGACACATAAATCCTAAGGAACGGATGCGATCCCGGAAAACTGGATACGATCCAGAATCCGGAAAAAGACCGGATGCGATCTTAGAAATCTGGATGTGATGCGCCTTTTACCGCATGCGATCCGGAAAACCGGATATGACTTGGTTTTAAATTGGCTATAAAAGGCATAAAAATGATCGAAATTCAAAAATGCAAATTTCACAAGGTAGTTTATCGAGTACTTACCGGCGGTGGGTAGTCGGCCGGGCGCTGATGTCTGTGGCTCATCTCGAAACGGTGTTTCCTCACGGGGACCACCATCTTCTCTGCAGAGCTCTCGGATTGGCTAAAGCTAAAGGACGAAATGAATAGTACAATGGTCCTTTTGGGGTCTTATATGGGTCTTTTATGACATTTAGGGTTCCCGAAACTCTTCCCAGACAGCTACAAAATCATTTATGTTCTCTTTTCTTCAATCGAGAACCAAATCGAAGGTGCCTACGCCCTTTTCCGTAGCACAGTGTTCTTTTGCGATGGTTTCATAGAATTTGCAAAATTGCTTCTTTTCTTCACCAAATTGGTCATAATTGCACATTTTATCCTACATCTTGATCTGCACATCATTTTTACCCATCTTTTCAAGTAATTCAACTTGATACCTGTGTGTTTATTTCTAACCACACTTTCTTCTACTTCGTTCTTTATAGCTTTGCCGCTTCCTACAAGTGATACGTTCATTCAACTGAGGGATTTTATTTCTTTCCTTCGATTTCATTCCCGAGGGGGCATGATCACACTATCATCAATTAAATTTTTTCTCGAAATAACATCACAATGACTTCGTTATCAAACAAACTAAGGAGCATAACAGTTTCTTGACTAATGTCGGAACTGTTGGATAGAAAGCTTTGGTTCTCATGAGCTGGATATCTTATGATTCCTTATTTTTAGAAGATTTTTAAAGCTCTTAGCAGCTTCATATTTACTTTTGGACGACAACCAAGTTCAAAATCAATATTATCAATTTTTGGACAACAACCAAGTTCAAAATTGGTATTTTTAAAATCTTTTATTGATCTTTGGACAACAACCAAGTTCAGAATCAATTCTATCAGTTTAGTTCAATCAAGTGCAAGACTGATCTCATCAACATTTCGTTCGACAACCAAGAACGAGATTCTCAATCTTCTTTGAAGCCAAAATCAAAAACTTTCTTTGAATCAATGCGCTGCTCGCATATCAATTCAAAGAGGGGCAAATGTAACCACCTGAATTTGGTCTGTCGCAACTATGGACCCTATTTTCCCTAAGTGTGATCATACCCTCGATTTATGTCCAAACGACCCTGTTACGGCTTGGCATATTTCTTTTAATCAATTTAATGTCCTAGGTGATTTTTATCACTGATTTATATTATCTATTGTAGCCATACAATTCAAATCAATATCGACCAATCAGATCAAATCAAAAATCAAACATGGCTATAGTATTTAATTATAAAGGAATTAAATAAATCTCTAAAATCAAGCATCACTTGCAATCCAACCCATTCCCCTAGCCTATTAATTTAATTAAAATGGCTATAGTCCCTTAATTATTAAAAAGCAATTTAATTGTTTTAATAATTAACTCCTATATTTCTAAATGAATTAAATAAGTTTATTTCATTTATGAATATTCCCCTAAACCCTAACCTAACCCATCTCAACCACTTCTACCCTGGGTTCTAACCCTTCTCAACCCATTCACCCATGCTAATCTAATCCTAATCCTAAATTCTTCTCTAACCCACTTCCTAATGTTGTCACATTCCATTAAGGAATGCTTAGAAACTCCACCCACTTGAGAAATTCCACTTTCTCAAGCTTGACCCTCCTTAAGGTCCACTTTCTCAAGCCATCCTCTTACACCCCCACATGCCTTATTAATGCCTTCATTAATGAAGATTCCTTAAGCCCATGACCCTCCCATGCCTTATTAATTCCCTGGGCATTAATAGCTCTTACATATTCATTTATTGGGCCTCCTAGTTCATAAATGAACCTTGTCCCCCCTCTCTCTCCCATTCTTCTATAAATAGAAGCCTATTTTGAGAGCAAATAAGCCTTCATTAGAGACCAAATTTGCATTGTTATGCTGCCATTTTCATGCTAGAATTACATGCTATTTCATTACATACTAATTGTTAGTGCTATTTCATCTTTTTAGTGTAAATGCATGCTTATTTCATCATTTAGCTTATTTCAATTCAAATCCTTCATGCTAGGTTGTATTGGTCACTGATTCACCAACATATTTTAAGGGCTGATATGTTGTTGGTCACACTCCTCCTAGGTTAGAAGGCAATAGATCGATTTTAACGGGTTTCCCATGCTTTTCATGTTTTTCACTAACCCCATGTTGCTAATATAATGATTTATTGAAGTGTTTGTGTTGATCTGACAGGTACCCAAATACACACACACAGTGGGCATGTCAGAAACATCTCTCTGCTCTGCCTACCCCAATCTCCATATGCCACTATACCTTTGTACGGCTGCCAAGTCACAACTATCATGTCATCCAACTGACATTGCCAATATCTTGTCTTCCCTAGATGAGGTTGTGTCACATACCCTACATATCTATATATTAATGGTTGTCCATCCTGTCGTGCATCATCACCTACAGGCCTGCATATGGGAAGGTGCTCTCAAGCCCAAATATGTAGAACTAATACCCACTCTGCAAGGCTCTTTGCCTCGCGATATACAATCTCATGAATCTCATGATACATGTGAGCTAAAAGGTAGGCTCCCCATGTGATCTTCATTGGCCTCTCTAGAAGCTCCTATAGTACTAAACCCCATCTAGTCTAGAACCCCTGTTGTCCCCTATTTAGCATAATAATTTATCCTATAATACCTTTTAGGACACATGCTAGGGCATATTTTTTCACATATCAGGTCATCATCCCCTCCCAAGTAATCCATTAATCCAAGATAGTGTCATCCTAGAAAACTCTATGTAACACTATCCACCCTAGATGATGGGTCACCTCATACAAAATTTGATCTCCTCTGATAGGAATCTGAAGAATCCTATACACATCCTCCAATGTCACTGTGATCTCACCAATGGGCATATGGAATGTGTTATGATCAGTGTGGAACCGCTCAACTAAAGCAGTAAGAAGACCATGGTTCACCTGAATATCTGGGATCCCCAGTAACTATCCAAAACCACATGCAAAAACTACAACTCTCTCCTCATCATCTAATCGACCGGCTAGACGCGTGGTTGGTGGCAAGGTAATCTGGAATTGGACATTTGGAAAATGAAACCGCGACAAAAAAATGGAAGGTATATCATTGCATGGTTAGACTGAGTCAGAAAATTGACAAAAAGGTTCTAAACATGCAACAAGAGGAAACATGAAATCAACAAGGCATTAATTTGGCTATGTTTACCCTAAAAATGCCTCACTATTTTCAATACAAGTTTCTCATTTATAGCATGACTCGTACGAGTAATGAGGCATTTCTATACACGTAAACAGGCTCATACGAGTATCTAGTGTTTCCCATACAAGAAGGTGGTCAAGATTGAAGGTACTTATATGAGCATAGGGCAAGGGGCATATGACAATTTTAATTCCCCCATACAACTAAAGAATTGTTGTTAGAAAATTTTACGAGCCTGGGGGCTATCGTACGAGAATACAGAGAAATACATTAAAAAAGGAGCAAAAATAGGAAAAATCTATCAAAATTGAACAAATCTTGAATTGCAATTCATGGTTTTTAGTTACTCACTGGTGGAGGGTAGTTTATAGGTTGATTGTTGATTCTCTGATGCTTGAAATGATGAGTATGCACAGGGACCACCATTTTCGCTCTAAAATGTTTGAAGACTCGTCAATTTGAAATGAATTGAAAAAGACCCTTTTGGCCCTTATATAGATTTTTGACCTAATTTTCAACTTGCTATGATTGACTAAAAAATCACACCCCTAGCTAATTTGACCATCCTGATTCTATTTTTGCAATCAAAATCAAAGTTTTAGATCTTTTTCCTTGTCATTTTTTATGTTTGACTTTTTCAGTTAACCGCAGCTGACTCCTTGTGAAACCAGTCTTCTGGACTCCAAACCAATAGAAATCTCTCATGCCTTTCTTCCACACAATCCATGTGTCCAAATTTTTGTCAAAATTGGTCAACCATACCAAAATCTTATTCAAATATGGTCAACGGGACCTCCCATCAAGTGCAGATTATGTCCTAACCGCTTGGGACCTCTTTCTAATCAGATCAGCTTATTTCTGTATCATGTTATCAATTGAATTTCTTTTGATCACTTGGTCACCTTGCCATATCAATTTTTATCCCAAGGGGGCAAGATCAAGACATCAACAATCCAGTGATCACATCCTAAATCAAGACCCCATTTCTTTGGACATCTCAGCTTCATTGCATCAAATCAAGTTGAGATCATCTTAAATCAAAGGCAACCTAATTAGTGGTCTTATATAGTGGTGAATACACTCAAAACTAGACAATATTTCTCTTATACAAGATGTTCATTATAGAAACTAGATACATTGATCAAATTGGCTTTATCGCTTCAAATCAAGTCAATTTTCTTGATAATCAAAACTATTAATGGTAATCAATTTCGTCGCTTCAAATAAAATCGGTTATTCATTCAAACCAATCAAAAGGTTTAAGAGTTCCTGACAAATGTTCATTTTCATTTCTTCAAATCAAGTTGAGCATTTTTTCTTATATCATTTTATTGATCTTTGTCCAATCAACCTCGAAGTCGGTCTTCCTTGAAAAGAATGGTTTCATCGCTTCCAATCAAACTATTCTTCATCTTGTCTCTAACAAGGGTAACATAGATAAGGAATAAAGAGAAAACAAATTGAGGAGATTTAGAGACTTAAAAAAGGGTAAGAAATCTTGTCATATTGCTAATGAAGGACTAAGTGATGACGAGTCAGATGATAGTGATGAAAAATAAGTTGTGTATGTTGCTATTAAAGATGTTTCTCTTGAAGAAAACAAAGAAGAACCAAGAGCCCTAATATCACAAATAAGTAAGAATGAAACATGGATTATAGGTAGTGGTTGTTCACATCACATGACTGGTGACACGCTTAAGTTTATTTCCTTGGAGAAGCATGATGGAGGATTTGTTAGATTTGGTAATGAGTCTCCATATCCTGTGAAAGGAAAAGGTTCTATATTTTTACTGAATAACACAAGATGTGATGATGTTTATTGGGTTAAAGGATTAAAGTATAACATGTTGAGTGTTGCAAAGTTAAATAACACAGGTCACTGACTGGAATTTCAATATGGAAAGGTGAAAGTTTTTAATAAAAAAGATAGTCTAATTGCTACTTGAGAACAATCTAAAGGAAATTTATTTTATCTTGATACTTCTATTAAGAGTTTCTTGTTTACTAAAATTGAAGATTTTTGGTTGTGGCACAAAAGGCTTTGTCATGTTAATTTTGACAACTTAATCAAAGTGAGTAAGAATAATAGAGTCAGAGGGCTACCAAGATTAGAGAAACCTAAAAATACTATGTGCAGAGAATGTCAAATAGGTAAGATGACTAAATCTATTTTTTCAAGAAAGACTTATGTTACACAAGATATTTTGGATTTAGTACATATAGATTTCTGTGGACCCATGAGGAATCAGAGTTACCAAGAAGAAATTTTTTTTTATTTTTTTATGGATGATTATTCTAGAATGATGTTTTTAATGTTTTTAAAAGAAAAATATGATACATTTCAAATGTTTAAGTGGTACAAGGCTAGATTTGAGAAAGAGACATGAAGACAAATGAAATTTAAGAGATCTGATAGAGGAGGTGAGTTTACACTATATTGAAATGAGAATGGAATTAAGAGACAAATGTCAACATCAAGGACACCACAACATAATGGAATTATGAGAGAAGAAATAGATCTATTATTGATTCTGCTAGGACACTGATGGTTGAAAAAAAAATTCACAAAAAATTTAGAGAGAAGCAGTGATTACTATTGTTTATACCAACAAGACACCTTATGAAATCTGGAGAATACTATACACATCCTCCAATGTCACTGTGATCTCACCAGTGGGCATATAGAATGTGTTATGCTCACTTTGGAACCGCTTAACTAAAGCGGTAAGAAGACCATGGTTCACCCAAATATCTGGTATCCCTAGTAACCATCCAAAACCACATGTAAAAAATATAGCTCTCTCCTCTTCATCTAATCAACTGGTTAGATGCATGGTTGGTGGGAAGGTAATCCAGAACTGGACATCTGGAAAATGCACCTCTGACAAATAAATGGAAGGTATATCATTACATGGTTTAGACTAACTTAGAAAAATGACAAAAGGGTTCTAAATAGGAAACAAAAGGCAATGTGAATTCAAAATGGCACAAATTTGACTATCTTTACCCAAAAAATGGATCACTATTTTTAATACGAGTTTCTCACTAATTCAAGACTCATACGGGTAATGAGGCATTTCTATACGAGTAAACATGCCATACAAGTATCTAGTGTTTCCCATACAAGAAGGTGGTCAATATGGAAGGTACTCATATGAGCATAGGGAAAGGGGCATATGACAATTGTAATGCCCCCATATGAGTAAATAATTTTTGACAACAACTTGTATGAGCCTGGGGGATCTCATATGAGAATCCAGAGAAATACATTAAAAATTGAGCAAAAACATGAAAAATCTATCAAAATTGCACAAAACTTGAATTGCAAAGCATGGTTTTCAGTTAATCACTGGTGGAGGGTAGTTTGTAGGTCGGTTGTGGAGTCTCTGATGCTCGAAATGATGAGTATGCACAGTGTTGGAGCTCTAAATTTTTGGCAAAATTTAGAGTCCTATATAGTGATAAAACTCTAAAAATGGCATCCTAAACTCCATGCCCAATAATTGATGACATGATAGAGTACATGACATGGGATACAAAAATATATTAATTTTTAATTAAAATTTGAGGGATTGAGGAAGGAAGCTCTTTGACAGGAACAATCAAAATTTTATAAGTGAAGGTTTCAGAGATGCTGGAATTTTGATCTACTAAAAGATGATGTCAACATAGAATGAAAACAATCTAAAATTGAAAATCTAAAACTGCCCCAGTTCAGAAAATCAAATTTCCTATCTCCAGTAAAAATCTTATGTTTGTACAATCTATTTTGGATTTTCTTCCAAGCCAAATCCGAAAGATAGGTAGTTATTAGTTTGTTTGTTGATTAGTTTTTTCAAAAGAAGTTTTTAAATTTTAACATTGGGTGGTGTCTATTCACCATAAAGGGGTATGAAAAAGATTGATCCACATATATATGTGGTGTAAAATGTAAACAAAAAAAAGGGAAAAAAAACACATTGTATAATAGAATTTGATCACAATTGCAACATGAAATTTAATGTACTATTTTTTCAACATTAATAAAGAGATAAGTGCTTTTTCTTTCACTTATGGTAATAGTTTTTAATTATTTTCAGTTAGTCTCTCAGATAAATCTATTTAGATAGATTTTTTCATTGTGTTTAATTCTCATGTTATTTATAAAGTGAAATATATATACAGTTTGATCATCATTTGAAAGGTGTTGTTGAAAAACTTTCCTCTGTTCTATTGGTCTCTCAAAGACAGAGTTAAATTAAGTAGAACTAATTGTATATTCTAGTTTCAATTATAATTCATGTAGAAGCCCTTGAAATGATGGTCTTGTTATATACAAGTTATTAAAACTATCTTTGAGGTGTACGTAGGATTGATGTAGAATTGACTCTATTGCCCAAGTAGGAGCAAGGCACTGATCTTATCAATAATTGGAATATAGTCATTCAGTTCATTGTTCAAAGTTTGTGATATTTTTTTTTCTTTGATCTATTTCATTTTATATACCTTTTGTCAAACATTTACTATTACACAAAGCATTTTAGTTTTTGCAGCATTCAATATATAATTGATTGAGATACTTACAATTTGATTCCTCTCAAGTTTACTTGTCACCTTGAGAGAATCCAAAAGTTTTAGATTTTGTTATCTTCTATAAAAATACTTCAATTCAATAGATTTGGTTAAGGTACAGGCCTACCAACCTTGGCTTTGTAGAGCCAGAATTGTAGAAGTTCAAACCTCCATTTAGTTGAACTTGTTAGTTGGAAAAAAAAATTGGGTTTCCCAGCATTGGATTGGCAAGTCCATAGGAAATCCAAACTGTCTTTTTTTGGGCACCAACACACAGGGACCACCATTTTCCCTCTCAAAGGTTTGAAGAATCATCGGTTTGAAATGAATTTCAAACACCCTTTTGGCCCTTATATAGGTTTTTGACCTAATTTTCAACTTGCTTTGATTGACACAAAAATCACACCCCTAGCTAATTCAACCATCCTGATTCTATTTTTGGGATTGAAATCAAAATCTGATATTGGTTTCCTTTTCATTTTTGACGTTTGACATTTTTAGTCAACCACAGCTGACCGCTTGTGCAATCAGTCTTCTAGACTCCAAACCAATAGAAATATCTCATGATTTTCTTCCACAAAATCTATGTGTTAAAATTGTGGTCAAACTTGGTCAACCATACCAAAATATTAATCAAATCTAGTCAATGAGACTTCCCATCAAGTGTACATTTTGTCCTAACCACTTGGGACCTCTTTCTAATCAGATCAGCTTATTCCTAAATCATGTTATCAATCAAATTTTTTGTGATCATTGGGGTACCTCACCATATTTTGATTTTTCTCTCAAGAGGGTAGGATCAGGACATCAACAATCCAGTGATCACATCCTCAATCAAGACCCCATCGCTTGGGGCATCTCAGCTTCATCACCTCAAATCAATTTGATATCATCTTAAATCAAAGGCAACCTAATTAATGGTCTTATACAGTGATGAATACACTCAAAACTAAACAAGATCGGTCTTATACAAGCTTCTCATTATTAAAACCAGATGCATTGATCAAATTGGCTTCATTGCTTCAAATCAAGTCAATGTACTTGCTAATCAAATCTCTTAATGGTAATTAGTTTCATCAATTCAAATCAAACTAGTTATTCATTCAAACCAATCAAAAGGTTTAAGATTTCCTAAAAAATTATCAGTTTCATCGCTTCAAATCAATCAGAACATTTTTTCTTATATCTTTTGATCAATCTTCATCCAATCAAGCTCAGAGTCGATCTTCCTCAACAACAATGGTTTCATCACTTCAAATTAAAATATTCTTCATCTCATCACTAACAAGACTTTGAATCAATTTGCTGATCACACATCAATTCAACAAGGGTCAAATGTAATGACCCAAAAATGGTCATCAAAATCCTAGACCCCTAATCTCAATCTCCTATCAAGAAACCCTATATCTTGATTATTCTAAGTCCTAAACCAAATAGGAAACTCATCAAATATCAAGCTGATCTGACCTAAAACCTAAGTCCTAATGAATCATCATACTTGATTAATTAATTAATTCCTAAAAATATATTACATTGGAAAATAAACCTTAGGCTATTTATTTAATTGATATTCTAAAATATTGATTAAATAAATGATTAATTGTCAATTAAATCCAAAAAGGAATTAAATTAATTAGTTGAATAAAAAATGCATTTAATATCATTTAAATCTTTAAAATGCTTATTATGTCATCAATTTCAATTAACTGATTCTTGAATTGGAAACTATTATGTTCTGTTCAGTTAACTCATTCTTCTCTATTTCTCATTTTGGAAACAATCTACTTAACTGAAAATAGATTTTGGAAGTTTCCAAAATAACTGATTAGTCAGTTTAGTCAACCGACTCTTTCAACCAATCACCTGCTTTGCACATGGATTGTGCTTCTTCAAATCGAATCTTGTCCACTCTTTGGTTTTTAATATCCACCATTAGTTCAAGAGAGATTTCTATAAAAGAGAACCTCTTTTCTTCACAAAGGACTCCAAATATTTGCATTATCGTTATTATGCAGTATTTTTTAGCATTCTTAGCTTTTGATCATTTAGCATATTGTTCTTTTTTTTAAGTTATTTTCAAAGCATTCAAGTTTGATAACTTAGAGCATATCTTTCAATTTGGGCATTTAAAAAGAATTCACACATTTATTTTGGTGCTTAAAATAAATCTAAATAGCTTTGGATTAACCACAAACAATCTTGAATTTGCATTTAGATTCATCTAGATTTTAAAATACTTCATTTAGAATAGGTGTAGTCACTGGACTTTGTGATGACCTGAGAGAAAACTCTAAACTCCCATATATTAGAAGGAAATGAGTCAATTTTAGTTAGTCTAGTTGATGTTGTCTATTGAATTTATGTTTTGATAAGATAACCGCATAATGATTCATTGAAGTGTGTGTTTGCAACTTGCAAGTACTTAACCACTTTTCACATGCACAACCAAAAGTAGATAAATGAAAAGAAAGAGAACCAAATACACCCTGATATTGACCATCCGGATACCACTATGATCTCTAATGAAAAGGAAGAGAACCAAATGCACCCATATATTAACCATTTGGATACTGCTATGATCTTTGATAACAAGAAGTAACTAAATGAAAAGAAAGAGAACCAAATGCACTCAGATATTGACCATCTAGATACCACTATGATCTCTAATAACAACAAGAAGATAACAGATAAGGATTGTTCAATTATTTTCCATGGGTTATATCAGATCATGGAATTGCATGGCTGCCAGATGCGTGACAACTCCTACTACATTTATCTTGAATCATAATTTCCAAAGAATCAAATTGAAATAGTCCACAAATAGAAAACAAAGAAAATAAGATCATGATCCATCATATCCACTCTCATCACTCAATGGTATCCTTGACTAGCGTAAGAACATAATCGCGAAAGATACATTTACAATAGACTGACATGACTGACGTAGTCAGCAATTTACTGTTCCTTGATTGGTTTTTTTTTTTTAATGTTTGATTGTGTTTGGTTTCAGGAATGGATGACTCATAGAAGACTGATTTGTTTATTTTTTAGTATATCTGTTACTGTCTAAGACAATTGATAGTTTTATTGATGATTGATTGAATCATTCGATTGATGAATGATTGGATTGCTAATAAAGATGAGTCATATGAGTCCATTGCCGATTTGTGAAGCTCATATTTTTTACATTTGATTTATTTTTTTATCACCATTCACTTGTTGATGACATAGATGATTTATTGCTGAGAATTTGCAATATTTGATTTTTTAATGATTGATTTCTTTAGGACATTTTGCTCTTTTTAGGATTTTTGATGACTTTTAAAGATTTTTTTAGGACTTTTAGAATTTTCCCCTAGTCTGGTAAGCCAGTACAAGCCATGGATAAGTGTGATATCTCAAAGGGGATTGCACTTCTATAATAATCTTGGGTACTCAATCTTGCATGTGGGGAGTAAAAATTTTAATCTTTGGAGTTTATTGATGGTGAAGCGGGACTTAACACTTGGCACCTATTTTCCATGTTTTCACCAAGGTACCTACCCAATAGTGCCTATTTTCCAGGTTTTCACTGAGAGAGAAATTTTGTTTCTCTTTACTTTTTTCTCTCTTTTATATATATATATTTTTTCAGGATCTTTATATATGTTCCCTTGACCTTGAGACCTCATGCGTAGAACCTTTTGAGGTGTATGCTATTGATATAACCAGGGAGTTGATCTCCTTCTTGAGTTTCTAGTTGATATGCCCCATTATTTCATGATGTTATGATGATGTATGGTCCTATAATATTAGGCTCGAACTTGCCTGGTTTAACTCTTTCTACTTGATTCTTCTAATTTTCCATGAGGACAAGATCTCCTACCTCAAAGGTACATGACCTGAATTTCTTGTGATAGTTATGAGTATGTAATAAATCTACACAACATGTTGAAATCAATGACAACACTAAACTCATATTTCTAACACAACCTTCTACTATAATGAAACACTAGTAGGATATAAAATTGCACCCTCAACTGCCAATGTACAAAAATGCAATTGACACTATTTATTATGATAAAGAGATGCTTGATCAACTTAATAATAAAATAAGGCCTAAATAATAATATTTATTATAATATAAAAATGTTTAGTCGATCCAATTGATAATATTTTAATTTCACATTATTATGATATTTTTTCTCTTATATTTATTTGTAAATAGTTTAATATTTTGAAATTTATCCATCAATATTATTCCGAGCACAAGGAAGTAGGTCCTTGTATATCAAAGCTTCAATATTTTGTGACTAAGGATTATTCTATGGTGTTGAAGATAAGAAGAGAGAAATTAGGTCCTTGAAGGAAAAAGACTTTGGTTTGATAGCAGGTACGGTGGTTATCATGAATGAAGATTTGGGTACTAGGGAATCTATATTAAAAAAAATATGTAAATTCAAAGATAATATTTTTCCATTGAGAGGAAAAAGGAATAGAGAGAATCTTATAAGTGTTGAAGAGCAAGGACAAGCTAGTGCCAAAAGGGTTCAAAAAGTTGGAGCAGAAGCAAAGGGATAGATATGTTGAAGAAGACAATAAAGGATCAAGTCTTGCAAGGCTTGAAGAGAAGGAGATGGTTCTAGTTGGGACTATACAATGTCCATTGAAGATAGTGAAGAAGATGGGGTAGAATGTTTTCCCCAAAATAGTGAGGTATTAGGTTGAGGAGATAGCCACCAAAGGAGATTTTGAATGCCAAGAAAAATGGCAAGGAAATGAAGAGATGTTGCAGGCAGAAACAATGGTCTAAACGTATGAAGGAACTAAAGAAAAAGATAAAATGGTGATGAAGGGCCAAGAAAGGGTCAATAATAGTGTCTACACTCCAAGAATGGAGAGGTAGTATAAAAGTATGAAAGAAATCAATTGTTTTTGGGTTCTTATTCTGATTTTGTTACAGATATATGTTTCTATGAGGGAGATTCCTAGTATGGTAAAGATGGAAATGATTGGAAAGAATCATATGCTTGAAGAATATTTTTATTTCTTCTTGTTTATAATTGTTTGTTTGATGGGTACTAATCTCAAGAAGAAGAGGAGAAGGTAAATGAAGAAAGAAGAGGGATTGAACCTCTAATAATTTCATATGAAGATGGAAAATAGGTGTGAGAAGGAAGCATTATGCATGGATAGACATGCCAAGGTTGAGGGAGAAGAAACATGGATATCAAGAGGTCAAGACGGAATATGGCCTCAAGAAGACAAAGATGAAGCCATGATGAAGAGGAAGGAACTTCAAAGAAAAGAAGATTCATATTATGATGTTTGTTTTGCAGGAACACCAGTTCCAAGGGACTTCGAATAATTTGATGCCCTGGAGTATGGTGCAGGGGCACAAGGAATACAAGGGTCACTAGAAAGGGCTAAGGTGAAGATAATGAATAAAATAAGGCATATGCGACTTGTAAGGTCATTCAAAGATGTATTATGGCTATTCAAGTGATTTGGTTGTAATTAAAAACTCTATATGAATGTAATTGTCAAGATTGGCAAAGTAGGCCTAAGGGTAACTATAAGGTCTAAAGGACCTTGGAGGTAGTATTATAGGTTTGGTTTTATATTTTAAGGCCTATGAAAGTATTTGAAAACTAATGGGGCTTGTAGTTTTCTAGTTGACAACTTGACAATATTTTCAACTTTTTGTAATAAGTCTATTTAGTAGACAGTCTGTTTTAGACTGTTAGAGTCATTTTTGAGAGAGTTTAGAATTGGTTCCAAAGTATTTGGTAAATTTTTTGGGTCTTTAAGAGACCTCTTTACATTATAATTGTAGAAGGAGCACATTTTTTGGTCGAGAAGTGAAGGAAACCAAAGTTTAAAACAATAAAATGATGTTTTAAGACTACAATTTTTTGATTTTTCTAGAATACAGTCACTGTCTTCACATTGTATACCACCTTAATGAATTTTTTAATTCTTATTTATGGTAGGTGTTAGGGTAATTAAATATCCTTATTTTTTTGGTGGAATCACTCTATTTTGTGTTGTATAGAAGGAGAAATCTACTTTTTGGTGAAAATAGTCAAAACCCTCTTCTAGGGTAAGCCGAGAGAGTAAAAATATAATTTCTTTGATTTTATCACATTGAATAAGGAATCGTAATGTGGGGGGATTATATAGGACACCTTTTAGATTACCCCTGGTCATTTCTAGAGAACCATGCACCGAGAGTATATTCTATGGAGGTAGAGGAGTGACTAGACTGGCGCAGAGGGAAAAGAAGATTGACTGTCTCAATCAAAATATTGGAGGTTGTGTCTATACCCTAATATGTGCTTGGTAAATTGAGTATTAAGGGGATTAATATATGAATTTATACCACAAGGAGGTAACTTGGAGGAGGTAGAGAATCCAATTGTAAGAGCGGAGAAATCAAAGTTGCAGAGGTTGATGTGACTATCCCTGAATGACAGTAACATGGTGAGTTTTCTTGTTTGGTTTAGTAACTGAATAAAATGGATTAGTGGAGTTTTAGGGGTGTATGGATAGTTTAAAATTATGTTAGAATGTATTTTTTATAAGGGAAAAAAACTAAAACTCTTAGGGGGAATTATTTAAATGTCTGTCCCAAGTATGGAGTCATAATTTGCAGAGTTTCTATCTTTTAGGACAGTCAATAGTATTTCTGTGTAGAGAAGAGGGGTCATGGGTGTAGTATCTTTCATGAAGTATTAAGGGTTCTCATTTGGTGTTTGGGTGTATAGTAATCCAATGGTTCAGAGTTAAGTCTCAATTCAAGAGTCTAGTTGGAGTGTATATGAGGATAGCCATAGGAAGTGGAAGAATGTTAAAGCATGAAAGTTCAGTGACGATGAATTGCATTTGGTTGTAGGTCTAGGTGAGTGGACCTGAATTAGTTAACTTGAAGGAGTTTAAAGGAAGAGTGTGTGGAGAAGGGATACAAGTTGGATAGGGTAGGTTGAATACCCTATAAGCCATTAGACTGTGTAGTTGAAGTTTGGTGAAGGATCAAGGGCTTGTATGCCTTGAAGAGAAGATTGATCTCATGATGTGTGGGATGGTAGATTTTGAGGTGATAAGAAGTCAGAGTTGGGGTATGATTTGGAATGAAGGATAGATTTTAAACAAAGGAGAGCTTGTTCAAAAGTATGTTCTTTGGGTTACCTTATGTTAGACCTTTCTATAAAGCCTTAAGTTGAGTCTAATTCCTTAAGAAGTTTCCAAGCTTTGGTGAATCCCTTGGATTGAGTTGGAATCCTTAGAGGATTATAGGAAGGACCTATTGTCCCTTAGTGTGGATTCAAAGGGTTACATAGATAATATCTTTTAGGATAGTCAATAGTATTTGTTTTGAAGACCAAGGAGGGTCAGAGTTAAGTTTCAATCAAGATTCTAGTGGATTATATTAAATTAGTATGAGAAAATATAGATGGATTTCATATTATTTTAAATTAGTATGATATTAGAGATCTATTATAAGTAGTAAATATGAATAATAAATCCAATATTTTTGTAAATTCTTTAACCAATAGAGAAATCTTAGGTTGCATTTAATGGATATTTTTCTTTACCAATTTAGTATTTGGTTTGAAAACCAAGAGATGAATGAAAATATAAGGATGTAATCCAATCATTTTTAAATAGGACTAAATGAACACATCAAAATACTCTAAGAGGATGTCCTATTGAACATTGTGAACTTATCCTTTTAAGTTCATACTAGCAATGATTTAAGTTAAATTTTGATCATGTTCAATGCTCTGGTTAATGTCAATGATGTATTCTACTAAGAGAGTTGATCTATCCTATAACCTCTATGGAGTAAGGGGAAGGTGGAGTTTCTCATCAAATGATATATCCTTTGAGTCCTAAATGGGTACTTTAGACTTTTAATTCTTTGAATTTTTAGATTTTTCCTATTATATAGAGAAAACAAATTTTATTGTTTGCCAAATATGTTCAATTATGATGATAAATGTCAAAGACATTTTATGGTTTCCCACCAAATATTTTTAGGGGAACCTCATCATTTTGGACTTCATCTAATAATATGTGGTCACATTAGCCCTAGTTAAGTAGGCCAGGTTATTGCAAGTCAAGGCTTATGGTGAAAATATAATCTTTGGAAAGAGATTGATATTGGAGATTTATTCATAAGGTTTATGAAAATGAGTAGTTATAACAATATTAACACAAAATAAAGAGTCATCAACAATTTTTGAAGAGTTGATAAGGTTATTGAAAAATTCACCCCAAGGTATTAACTCTATTCCTAGCTTACTTTTAGAATCAGAAAAAATTCATATGTTCCAAGATTTTTTTGTTTCTTTCTATGATTTGACCTTTATTTTCATAGATTTTGCTAATCATAAGATAGTTCTTATGCTTGAAACATTAAACAATAAACTTTAGTTGATACAGTGGCTCTATGAATTTAGCCATGGAAATCATTGATTTTTAGAATCAAACCTTGAACATTTTGTAGTGTTGAAAGGGTTTTTGATCTACTTGAAATGCAACTTCAATGCCTTCATTGAATAATTTGAGACATTGGTGGAATTTGGATGGAAGAACCTGTATGGTGTGTATCCATTGGAGACTACAAAGGATGTATGGAAGTTCAATATTTTTGATCTAATATAGAAAGTTTTGGAAAATATGTCAAACCTAGAAAATAAGACCAACGGTGAAGACTATTATTCTAAAGCCTCGTCTATGTATCCCAATAATTTAACAATTCATGAGGTGTAGACATTTAGAATGAATCCATTATCCATAGATACTAGTTTCATCTTATTTTTAGTAAACAATTTGGTAATAAATAGATAATTATGAATAGGGTCAAGAGATTCCATATCTTAATGATAAAATTGATGCACAACCAAGCAACAATAATTATTCTGGACATACGTTTACAGGATATCACTTGTTGTTGATGAACAATTTGTGCCCTCTTTTGCCTCTTCTTGTTTGGCGTGTAACACTGCATAACATAATAAATAGAAATTTAAGATTTTTTAAAGTTATGCACGTGGTTGTCAGAATTACAACACACATGGGAATTGACTCTTCTATCGTCGTAATTCCAACCAACATGGGCATGGATTAAAAAAAATCAAAATTTTCCTTCACTAATCTGACCAAGCAAAAGAAATACAATACCCCATCGAAAATTTATGTTACAAATTGGGGTGAAATGTATTAGTGTGGCCTAAATGAGGAATTCCTTATAGCCTAACATGTATAAAGAAATTTTGATCAATAAAAATTGTTGTTTGGATGAAAATCATGTTTTTGTTGATTATATCTTATTGATTTACACTGTATAGATATCTTCTATAAGGATTTGACATCTCCTATGGGGATTCTTTGTCCTTGACTGTATTGTTGCCCCATTTTTGTTCTACATACCTTTAGAGAAAAATGGATGTTTGGTGTGTAGTAATGGTATTGAAAACATCATGCAAGTCATGAGTCTAAGTCTAGTTTTTCCCTTTAGGCTAGGGAAACCTTTATGAATTTTCTTGAATCACCTTCTCCTTTTTAAGCTGGGGGTTGTTATCTGGGATCACATCAAATTGGGTAGATTAAGCTCCAAAATCTTATAAAGGTCATGATTTGGAGGTTTCTAACATTGATCTTGTGTGATTCTAAAATCTTTATCTTTGATACTTCATCTTTTCTTATTGGCAGAAAATTGGTTGTGGGCTTCTCCCTGGCGGATAATCACCTACAGAGTGCCTTTTTCTGCAGTGAAAAATTCTTAAAGTCTCAACGGTCAGTGGAAGTGGAAGACTGATGATTGAGGCTAGAAAGACTATGGAATTCAAAATGAATCCCTGCAAGCCAACAAGGTGATCCAATAATGAGAAATCATAGATAAAAGGTTATCGGCAGAAAAGCACAAAGTGGCTTCTCCGCTACCTCAATAGGTGGGTTTTAACCTGTAAGATGCATCTTCCGCCAGATTGTCATATGCAAGATTTGAAAAGAAAGATCAACCTATGAGGGGGTTCAAGGTATAAAGAAAGAAGATGAAATCATAACATTCCATTTTAATATTGTAACAAGTCAAAATATCTCTGTGGAGGATTTTTGGATAAGGAATACTCCAATAGTTTTTCTCTGCCCAAAGGAGAAGCGGAAAAGTAATTATCCGCTGCCTCCAAAAAGTTACTTTTATAGTTATATAAAGTGAAAATATGTTTCTTAATGGCCCATAGAGGTAAAGTAATTAATTCAAGTAAAGCTATTTTTATTCATAACAGACTTTTTCATAAATGCTTAAGTCTTTTCGTTTGTGTGGCGTGCAAGTCAATCGTTAATGGTAAGAAGTTAGAAGTTATAAAATCAGTGAAGTATTTCAAATGGGAGTTACCATATGTTTGATGAATTGTCTGAATTGAAACCTCTGGAAACAATTATTCCTTGCTTTCATTTTTCCCTTCGATAGATTCCTAAGCTCTAATTCAAATCTATCGAAGCATGGCAGCCAAATTTATGGGCATCGATGGGATGAACGACATTACTTCTGACTGGCATAAAATTATGGATACCTCTTTGAGATTCTTTGATATGCAAAAATTTCATAGTAGAATGAATGTTGAGAGGATACATCCCATTAATGAGAAGCTAAAGGAGAGTGGGTTGGTTGAAGCTGTCGGCTTCCCTATCACAATTCAAGCTCCAGAGCTTGTTATAGAATGCATAGCTCATTATATTCCAGACACTAAGAAAATTATCTTTCCCGATGATATGGTGCTTTTATCTATTGATCATGACTCCATCCAGAACTCCCTTTGTTTTCCAGAGCAAGCCAAATACTTAGAGATGACATACAGTTAGGCAGTTACTGAATATGGAGGAAAGAAGGTTGTGTGGAAGAAGGAGATAATGAAGACATGGTTCTAGGACTAGAGGAGCGGCAAGGGTGAGTTGACCAAAACACTATACGGAAAAAACCTGAAGCCAAAAATCATGGATATCCTGGTATTTCTCCACATGATCAGAGGTGAGAGCGATGCACTTAATTTCATTGAGCACCATTTCTTCTTGGTTCAGGTGATTTGCTCTCAACATAATTTCATTGATTGGGCTCATATGGTAAGTAAAAATCTCTCAAATTCCCTAAATAGAGCTAAGCATTATAATGAGTTCTATATGTCCTCAATTTTGCTATATATCTTAGCCACAATTCAACTTTGGCCATTTCTAGGCAACCTTGTAACTCCTTGCACAGTCTCATTGTAAATGCATCATTAACTTTGAGATATTCATTATAACTATTATATAATTGCAAACAAGGGAAGAACTCATAACTCTTAACATATTCTGGAAGCCATGGCATTCATTAGTCAATTTGGAGCTTATTTTATCCAGTTTGAAAATTTATCATGCATTCATCTTACAGGATTCGATGATTTCCCTCTGAAGTTGCCCAGGTAGCCCGACGACATGATCATGCTAGTTGAAGTGATGAGACAAGTAGTCCAGGTGAACCTGATTTGTGTGGGCACTTGGAAGAAAGGATATGATTTCTCGATGCAAAGAATTTTTTGAAAGCATTCTCAAAGAAGTTTCAATTTGAAACATATGTTGTTCTGAGCCCACAGTATGATGCTATGAGCTATGCCTAAGATTAGTTACAAGTGGGTCATTCTATGCATCATATCGATGAGATAGAAGATTATTGGTCCAAGTACAAAGACAATCTAGAAAGAAGGGATCGGTTCTATGAAAGAATAACTATTGAACAAATTAAAAGGTTCAAAGTTAAGATTGTGGTTGATGGCATAGAAGATGACAACTAGCACATGTATGATGATACATACATAGATAAGATTAAGCCCCTTCCTATAAGCTCTGAACCCATGCGAGGTCAAGCTATAGATGACTTGGAGACCTTGATGGCTGGGATTTACAGAAGGAAAAAGCAATGGGTTGAATAGGAGGAGGGCAGGAGGAAGAGGTCAGAAAGGATGCCTCTGTCTTGACAAACTCCAACAAAAGAGACCAGGATTACTTCTACATCATCTTCAGAAACTATCCCAACCATAACCAAGGAGCTAACTCAACCAGTGGGTGGAGGTGATGAGCCTCCTGAAAAGATGATTCCATTGGAAAAGACATGTGGAGATGGCTCAACCCTCATCATTGGTTCCACAGAAGAAGCAATCTCTACAAAACCAGTCAAGTCTATGATTGAGCCTGTCAAGAGTACAAAAATGGAGCAACCAGCCAAAGTTAGCACTGTGGGAACACAAGGTGATACCTTGACCCAAGATACTCCAAGGCGAGGGTCTCCTATCATAGTGGAATTGGGTGAAGATAGTTCTAGTACTAAGGCCAAAAAATCAGATGAAGAGACTAGAAAGCAACATAAAGTTTCTCAAGTTATTAAACTAGTTTCCTCCTCCCCTACCTCAGTGACTCCATTTGCTTCTAGGCCTAAAGCTACTCCTCCAGTCATTAGAAATATATTCATAGACGAATTGGTCTCTTCCACCAAAGTCACTAGCATGGAGTCTTGGATAGAGAACACTTTAGAGTGCAAGAGGAAGAGGATAAAAGAAGGAGCTCCCAGCAAGGATACTCTCTCATGGGCCCTACAATCCAACACTACCATGAGAAAGGTGAAGAAAGAAAATAATCTATCTACATTAGGCCAAGACCCAGAAATAGGGCACTTCACCATGGAGGTAGCGAAGCCCACAAAAGAAGATAGGATTTAGGATTTGACCACTACCATTTTTGAGCTACAGTCATTTGATATGGGACTAGCTCACCATGATACTAAGGTGGATTGGTGGAAATCAACCAACATTGTAATTGAAGAAGAGCTCAAGGAAATAAAGTTTTCTAAAGTCTAACTTAAAGCAGAGGTCGCCGAACTAACTAAATTTATTAGACAATTAGTTACTCCAGTTGCCAACATTCCAAGTGCCCAAACAACTTTCAACCCCAATGCTACAGAGAATCAAGATATCATAGCCAAGTTGCAGGAAGACAAACATTTTGGGTAGATTGGTAAATGATGGATTGAGAGGCTCAAATATGAAGGGCTGGTAGTTATTGAGCAGCTGGGTGACACTCTACTAAATTTGGAGAAAGAGAGAAACTACATTGAAAATAATTTGCAAACTCTCACATCAGAGAGGGTAAAGTGTCAGGAATGCATAGTCATGTTGCATGTAGCAGTTAAAATGAAGACAAAGGAGGAAATGAAAGCCAAGATCTTGCAGAAAGGAGATAATTCTCTGATCGAATGACTTCAAAGCCTAGAGTTTAAGACTAAAATGATCATTCAAGGCAAAGCAGGGCTGCAACAGAAAGATGTTAAAATCAAAGAGGAACAAAACAAAGATTTTAAACTCCTCCAGGGTCTTCACATAGAGTCAAAGACAAGAAATCAAGGGAAAGAAATTACTAGAGTGACTAAAATGTATAAATCATTCAATGACTATGTGGATAAGCAGGAAGAATAATCTTCTTCTCATTTGGATAAGGTGCCAGAACTCCAAAAATTGAGTGGATGAATCTATAAAGCTATGGAAGAGTTGAAGGATCAGGTAGATGCAGTTAAGAACCTGACCAAAGATCATTCCAGGTCACTCATTAGATATACCAATGTCCATATCAATAGACATGAAGAGCTAATTCTGGTCATCATAGCTGTCACTGCCTAAAGGGCAAAAATAGATAAGGGGAAGAAAACGAAAACATAAATATTCCCTCTTGTACTAATTTTGATAGAGTTTGTAATGGATAAAAATTAGTTTATCATTTCTGGTTAGGGAAGTTAAACCATTTTGGTTACCTCTTTTTGGAATGGTCAAACTCTGAAAATCTATATGTACTATTTTGAAAATCAATACAAAGGTCGGCTAAATTTTGGTATGAAGAACTTCATTTTTGCTGAGTCAAATTCGTTTATGTCTGTATGCCAATACTTTAATTATTCCATTGCATTTATCTTTCTATCAATTTGAATGTTTCTTTAAATTGGTTTTACAGTTCAAGATTGAACTAAAGTTCTGTATTATGATTTGATACGGTTAATTGAGGGGAAATCTAGGTGTCATCCGTAGAGTCGGAGAAATGTTCTTATGAAATAGATTGATTCATCTTCGTTGAGTTATCATTGATATTTAAGTTTTGCATTTATATCTTCATTATCATTACTTTCATTACCAATATTAAGATCTTATATGATTTATAAAGTCTTGAAATTTGGCCAGATAGAAAGTTTTACTTACTTGCTTGAACTAGTTCCTGTCTAGGCCTTTTTTGGATTACGTCTTCTGTTCTCAGGTTAAGAACAAACCCCCTTTAGATTAGGAAAGAACCAAATTCATTGAAGATTAATCACTTAAGGGAGATATACCTTCAAATTCAGAGGGGAATTAGTTATTTAGTTACATTTCCCAACTATTGTATTCGATTGTTTCTTTAAGATTTGGGTATTTTAGAGTTAAAGTGAAAAAGAATAATCTGTTTACCAACAATTTTTTGGTGACTCTGCTGGGGAGACAAATAGTCACTAGACCAGAAGAAATATCATGAGGGATGATGGTATTTCATCATGATAATTATATTCCTATGTTGCAACCAAACCTCAGATTCTAAGACGATCAAGAGGATATCATTTCCTCATTGAATACTTTTGTTTAGAGATAGAAGAAATACTAAACATTATAGAAACGCTAGTCAAGTGATCGAATAAGAAGCGAGAGAAGAAGCACTTGAACAATCCATTCAAAGGAGGAATTTTTGAATAGCACAATGCCTTGAAGAGCATGAGGCTAGATTGCCAAATTAGTGGAAATCTTGGAGCCTAAAATATTTCTCAGAAGTATAAGGAAAGAAGGTGGTAGAGACCTAGTCTTTGAGAGACTTGCAAAAATTGATTTTTCCCTTCTTGAAGTACCTCATTAGAGAAAAAAAAATACTAAAATAAAAAGTAGGCCTCCTTCACCTCCGAAGTAATCAACCCTTTCTTCTACCACTTGTCAAGTGCTAACCTTGTACGAAGTAGTTCCTCCTCCTATTATCAACCTAACACCTTATCTACCTCAGGAAGTTATGGCAATTCCTTGGGACACCACAGTTGGTCCCCTATAGTTAGAAGCATATAAACCACTTCCCTCAGGGTCAAGGAAGAATTTTCATAAATTCTCCAGAGATTTGACAGTATCTATAGATGAATACATTGTTGCTTTCTTTGAAGCCATTAATATATTAGTAGTATGAGAAGAAGATGTTGCTGTCAGATTATTTGTTGAGACCCTAGTGGAAGGTGCAATAGATTGGTTTTATCTTTTTCCAGTCTCTTCTATTACGAATTGGTCTTCCATGAGAATGAATTTCAAAAGGAGGTTTGAAATTGATGAAGATGAGCATGCCCTATTAACACAATTGACTTCAATAAAAAAAGGGCCTTCAATAAGCATGAGAGATTTTGTTGCTAAATTTAACAAGATAGTTAAACGTATCCCAACATCTAATCAGCCTACTGCAGGTAATTTAAATTTTTTTTTATAAGTGCTATGCCTCCTGATATCAGTTATGATTTGAGAAGGACAAACCCAACCAATTTGGATCTTGCCCAGAGGATTGCGGTAGAGTTAGAGGGTCACATGATCTCGACAGGAAAATGGAAACGAGAGATACAAACTCGGTCCAATACTAGCAAAACCACTTCATCAGATGAGATGATCCAAAAATTGTCTAATGAGTTCATTGCTTTCAAAAGACAACTTCCTAGATTTAACAATCCTTACCAGTGGAATTTTCAAGATCAGTCTGGAAGAAACAGTGATACGAGGAATACTGATGGAAAAACATTATAATTGACTACTCCTCCACAAAGGCTGGCCATAGAAGCTCCTCCCAAAAGGGGAAACATGTGTGCTTTTCACCTTTAAAAAAATCATGATGGAGAAAGATGCCTTGATGTAGCTCATGTCTAGAAGATGCGTCAAACAGATGAATGGAATGTTGGAGTATCTAGAGCTGAATTAGATTCATGCTCACATGGTGACTCTAAAAACTTATTTTTGAGTACGTATCAGATTCAGAACGAGATGCAGCATGTTATGCCTCTATAGATAGGACATCTTATGCAGTATTAACTCAGAATTAGAAAGAGAAAGCCTCTATTTCTGCACCTTCACCCAAAGGTAGTGAGGCATCTACTTCTTACTCTAAAGATGCCAACCAAGGAGTGAAAACTTTGCAACCCGATAAGGAACAAAATTATTTTGATATTATTCAATTCTGCAAAGATTCCAGAATTCAGATTTCTCCCATAGATTATCTCAAGTTTAATATTGTAGAATTGATAAAAATTAGCGGAATTTTGTAAAGGAGAGACCCAAGATTTAAATTAAAATGTTATAGCTTCAGTAGAAGAAGAGTCTATTTTGGTGGGTCTATTTGAACAAGAAGAGTCATCAGTTTTGGCTAATTCACCTGTGTGAAAGCCTAATCTTTTCTATGTGTCATTGTTTATCAATGGTTGCAAGTTGAGTAATTTCATAATAGATTCTGGTGCCTCAGAAAATGTGATTCCATCAACTATAGCTAAGGCCTTAGGTCTCACCCTCACCAAAGACCATGGTAGAATCTATTCTATGGATGCTAAAGAGGTCCCCTTGATTGGGAAAATAAAAGATGCTCAAGTGGCTCTAGCAGCACACCGCGAGAAGAGAATGTTATTAACTATATTGGTTGTTGATATTGCAAGCAAGGAAAATCTAGTTGTAAAGGAACACAATAATTAGATTAAAGAATTCTACAACTAAATAAACAAGCTACATACAAGATTGAACCGAAAAAGAAAAACTTAAACAATAAGGAAACAAGGAAGTGGAAACCTCCTCAAACCAAATCTAAGCTCCCCTTTTGATGTGTTCATGCTTATGGATGTTTGCTCAAGATGTGCTCCAAGCCCCAAAGGTATGTTCTCTAAACTGGCATTATAACTTTACTCTTCAAGATTGGAATATCTAAGCTAAAACTAACATTATTATGTTGCTTCAAAAGATGGATGAAATGTGAAGGAATGATCCTTCTATTTATCGGAAATGGGGTTGAAAATGGGTGGTTCAGATGCAAAGCTCAAGAGCGGTTAGGATGCCACTAGAAGAGAGCACATGGATTGTGCTTCTTAAAATGCATCAAATTATGACACTTGTCACAATATTATTGGGTTGAAAGTAGAGAGGAATGTGACCATTTAGGGAAATGGACCAAGAAGCCTCTAGAAGATAAGGCTCAAAAAGAGGGTGTAAGAGGCATTTATTAGGGTGTAAGATATATTTATTCTTATGGATAAGCATGGATTGACATTATTGACTTTGACTTTGGGGGTTGAGTTCCTAATCAAGGATTCAGAATGTGACATGGTTAGGGATAGAATTAGGATGAGGTTTAGGAGATAAGAAGGGTGATTAGGGGGATAAGGAAGGTTAGCATGTGTGAAGAGGTTGGGATTAGTTTGAACTCAGGGTTAGGTGGTTGCGATTGGTTAGGTTAGTATGTGTGAAAGGGTTGGGTTGAGTTTGAACTCAAGGTTAGGGGTTGGGTTGGTTAGGTTAGTATGTGTGAAGGGGTTGGGTTGAGTTTGAACTCAGGGTTAGGTGGTTGAGGTAGGTTAGGTTAGGGGTTAAAGGGAATATTAATGAATTGAAATACATAAATAACATATTCATTCAATAATAGGGGAATAGGGTTTTAATTAATTATTAAGCTATTGGTTGCTTTTAATAATTAATTAGGACTATAGCCAATTAATTGAATTAATTAGGGCTAGGGGATGACATAGGTCAATTAGGTAATGCTTAATTACTTAGCTGATATGTCCTAAAAGGCTCTAAATATGATTAGATGTGTTAATCAGATTTAGGTGTCTACATTTTTCCCCTCTTCGACATAGTTTTAGAATAACGCTATTTTGAAGATGTTTAAAATAATAGACGACGCGAAGATGTGGATGTAGGAAATGAAGTTGCCCCAAAGTAATGATTAGGGTAGAGTTAGGATAGGATGACCAGGATGATGCCCCCTCAAGAGGGCAATAGGGAGAAAAGGTGAAGCCCTGGAGGCATCTCAAAAAGAGATGACCAAGAGAGATAGGATAGAAGAAAAAGGAAGGGGTGGATGGAAGAATGAGGGATGGGATAGTCAGGTTTGCATCAAGGATGAAGGGTTATGTGTGAGACAGGATTTGATTGGACTAAAAAGGAAATTCTATGCTGGGGAGGGGATGTGGGGGATTTATTCTTGAAGCTTGAGTGAGGGGTATTCTAGGATGGAATACCACCATGTAGTTGAGCACTTATTTTGATATAGCAATGATAGAGACCATGCCAAAGTTAATAGGAACATGAGGGCTTGTCACCGGTGTTGCAGAGGAATGACACAAAAAACATGCGAGGGTTACCCCAGCATCACACATGGGTCCCAAAAAAAACTATGGTGTAAATGATGCTGGAAAGCTCACAAGAAAATGACATTTCCCAAGTGCAGCATGCAAACCCAAACAGATTACTTATGTGTATGGGTCATATCTGACTCACTCACAAGAAGAAAACAAAAAGATCAAATTCCCTATCCTAGGTGCATCCATTTGCAGCGTACCATGATATAAAGAATCATGGCAACTTTGAGGAGGAGAACAAATGAAAGAATCAAGAATGATAACCAAGAACCAAAATCAAATTTCAAGATAAAAAATTCAATAACAAGATGCCTTTTACTAGAGAGATCAACGATATGGGATAATGATTGGATTGAGATTAGGTCAAGAGGAAGGATACATCCTACAAGAACCCAATGATGATGATGATCTAGATTTAGGTCAATGAGAGGAAGGATACATCCTCAAGGACCCGTTTCCAGAAAGATGATTGAATTTAGGTCAATGAGAGGAAGGATACACCCTCAAGGACCCATTTCCATGGAGAGGTCATGTGTGTATCTGATTCGCCAAAAGATGTGATGATGATCAAATTTCTGAAGCAAGATTTTGTCATAAGAAACTTGCTGAAGCACATGATTCAGAATGGAACTGGATCACTTTTTGCAAGGAGATCGACCAAGGATGCTAGATATGTACAAGCGAGACTAGATACAAGACTAGACTAATAAAGACATGATATTTACAGGACTGAAGCTCAATGATTGGGATAGGACAACATATATACAAATGAGACAGACGATTATAAATAGGAAGGATATGTACAAAAGCTTAGGATGTAGGATAGGATGACCAATGCTGACTGAGGTGAGCGATAATGGAACATCTAGGAAATATAGGTAAGGATTAGGCCAAAGTGGAGTGGAATGAATGAGATGGAGGAGAACAAGATTTTGATAGATAATGATACGACCCACTATGTGTGACACCTGATTGCCAAGTTTTCACCACACATACTTGTTTAAGGTGCCTGATTGCCAAGTTGTCACCATTGGACGAGTGATTTCTCTTGATATTTTTTTTTCTTTTTCTTTTTCTTCTTTTTGTTTTTTGTCTTTTTTAAATTTTTTTAAAAAAAGTTTTTTAATTTTTTTTTAAATTTTTTTAAATTTTTCAATGTTTTTGGATTTTTCAAATTAATTGGAATAACTGATCAAATGCTAGGCATAGAAGCACCTGAGATGAATGATATTGATTGGATCATTCAGTGGTTCTCCTTCAGGAGTCGATAACAATATGCCCCAGAACTGAAGCATGTAGTGACGATATATGGGCCTTGCCAGGTAACTTAAAACTTACCCTTCTTTTCCCGATTAGCACCCACTTTTTGATTCTCTTTGAGCACAAATTCCACTACCTAGAACTGGCATGGGTGAATCTTCTTATTATAGCTTTGCTTTAATCTATTCTGATATACGACCAAGTGGTCATATTTTTACTGGTACTTTTTATCAAGGAGATCAAGCTATGTGAGTCTTGCTACTCTATAGTCTTCATCTATGATTAGGTCTTTTAGAGATACCTATAAGGATGGTAGTTCAAACTCAATTGGTAAGACAACATTAACACCATAGACAAGGGAATATGGAGGGGTGCCTGTGGGAGTGCGGAAAGAAGTGCGATAGGCCCAAAGGGCAGGATTAATTTGGAGGTTCCAGTCACGACCAGTATCATTAACAACCTTCTTTAGGATTTTTAGAAGTGTTTTGATGGTTGCCTTAGCTTGGCCGTTACCCTATGGGAAATATGGGCTAGAGAAGCGATGATGGATGTGGAGGCACTCACATAGATCAACCATATGCTGATTTTCAAATGGCGAACTGTGATATGTGAAAATGGTGGATGGAATGCCAAAGCAACAAATGATATGGTATAGGATAAACTTGGAGATTTGGATGCTTGTCATGAGGGTAAGTGGGATTGCTTCAACCCACTTAGTAAAGTATTTAGTTTCTGTGATGATAAATTTATGTCCCTCAGAGGATAGGGGAGTGATCTTACTAACGTGATTGAAACCCCAATATGAGAATGGCCAAGAGGGCACAATAGGATGTAGCTCTTGTGTTGTTGCATGGATCAGATTTGCATGCTACTGACATGGTAAGCATTTTTTTACAAATTCACAGGCATCATGTTCCATAGTATGCCAATAGTACCCGACTCTCAGAAGTTGTTTAGCTAGGACCATGCCACTCATGTGGGCACTGTAGATTCTAGCGTGCACTTCTCGCAATGCCTGGGTAGCTTCAACTTCATCTAAAACCTAGAGAGAACATTGTGATATCCACGATGATATAAGGTGTCAGCTACAATGGTTTAGTGGGAAGCTCTTTGAATAAGGTTTTGGCGTTGGGTGTTTGTTAGATGGGGGGATATGATACCATTCTTTAGATAAGCATGGATGTTGTGGTACCATCGGGACTGAGGACCAACCAAGACACAGACTCGATTAACGTCATCACTCTCATAAGCTAGATCGTGAAGTTGCTCAACCAAGAACTCGTACTGTGTTGCATCATGTGGTATTTATAGAAGATACCTAATCATAGCCATTGCATCAAAAAATTTGTGTTGTAGGCATGGCACTTGGGTGATTTACAGATTGGTGAAATGCTCCTTCATTTTATCTACCATCTCTTTGTAAGGTAACAACATATCATCTTTTGTTTGGAATTCATCTAACACTTGCTTTATGATTAGTTAAGAATCACCAAAGACTTGGATATCTGTGATGTTCCACTGGATGGCCATGTCGAGTCTTGAAATTAGTACCTCATATTCTGCTATGTTTTTAGTGCAAGGAAACCCCAGTTTGAATGATTTTTGGATGTAGTCACCTTGTGGGGTAACAAATAGGATTACTACCCTAGAACCATGAGATGTATATGAACCATCAAAGAATAACTTCTAGGTGGGTTGTTCTTCGATCATGCATAGATGTTCATCGGGAAACTCCATGACTAACAAATATGTGTCGATCAATGGTGTCTCTGCTAACTAATCTATGATGACTTGACCTTTGACAACTCTTTTGTCGATATATTGGATGTCAAACTCACTGAGAAGCATTACCCATTTAGCCATGCAGCCTGTGAGAGTTATTTTAGATAGTAGATACTTGAGTGGGTCTACTTTTGATATAAGCTTGACTGTGTGACTGAGCATGTAGTGATGAAGCTTTTGAGTGGTGAAGACAACTCAGCTAGGGATGCTTTTTCCACTGGCGTATAATTTAGCTCATAACCCACCAAAGTGTGGTTGATGTAGTAGAAAGCACATTCTTTTCCATTGTCATCTAACTGGGCTAGGAGTGCCCCTAGTGCTATTGTTGTTGTAGATATATATAATATGAGAGGTTTTCCTGGTGTAGTCGGCACTAGAATAGGAGAATTTGCCAGATATTCCTTGATTTTGTCGAAGCTTCTTTGGCATATAGGATCCCATTTGAAACTATGATCTTTCCTCAGCAAATGTGTGAAAGGTTGGCATTTGTCTGCAAGTTGTGATATGAAGCTGTGTGTAAGAAAATACACCTTCATGAAATTAAGATTAGAGCAAAAAATTCTATGGAAAGATAATAAAAAACTAATCTAAAGAATTGAAGCTAAATCTATATCATCTCATGGTTCTCTATCCAAGCTTTGTTAAGAGAGCTCTCAGGCTTAATCTCTCTCTCAAGGACAATCCTAGAACAAGATATGTATGAAATTCAATGCTCAAATATAGCTAGAATGCTTAAAAATGCTCCAAGATCATGAAAGAAATTAGAAAATGCTCCTAAACATGATACTAAATGATAATGCAAATGCTAAAAAACTCTCTCAAATCTCTCAAATGCTCCTCAATATGCTCTCAATATTTCTCTCAATATGTCTATAATAAGGATGCTTTTGCTCTTGAATTCTTGGATTCCAAACACAAAGGAAATTGCTTGTATTTATAACATTTTCCCAAGGGTAGCGGGTAGAGTGAATTGATCATGATCAAAGCTCGGTTAAGTCAAAATATTTGAGGCATTTTCAAATGGAGGGAAAGTTTGTTGATCTCAAAATATTAGGAATTAAATAATTCCATCTTTTAATTAAATTAGCCATGGAAGGGTGATTGGGTTGGATTTGATCCTATTTGATTTGAACTATACAATTGAAAAATCAATTGCATAATTTGATTAATCCCT
>MU226899.1:687868-701949 GCA_018584345.1 Thuja plicata
TGATTTGAATTTTTTCCATTTGATTTGCATTGATTAAATGTCCATTTGATGATATTTTGAAGCATTTGGCTGAGATTTATAGTTTGGAATATTTGAGGTACACTTGGTAAATTTTAGGTGTCTACAGAAGCGGTGAACTGATTGAAGCTTTCCTTGTAGACTACGCAACTGTCTGAGTGTCTTTGGCGGAGGCATTTCCATGATTACTTTAACCTTTTTAGGATCTATCTCGATGCCACATCACGATACGATGAAGCCAAGGAGCTTTCCTGATGTAACTCCAAAGACACATTTCTTTAGATTTAGCTTGAGACCATAATATCAAAGTCGATGAAACACTGCCTCTAGATCATTTAGGTGTTCCATTCTATTTTTTGATTTAGCCAATATATCATCCACATAATCTTCAAGGATCTTATGGATCATGTCATGAAAGATGATGGTCATGGCCCTCTGATATGTTGCTCCATCATTCTTGAGCCCAAATGGCATCATGTTGTAATAGAAGGTACCCCATGGGGTTGTAAATGTTGTCTTATGTTGATCTTCTTCTTCTATATGGATCTGATTATATCCTAAAAATCTATCCATGAGAAACAACATCTCATGTCTAACAGTGAGGTCCACTATCATGTCGATATTAGGCAATGGAAAGTCATCTTTTGGACATGCTTTGTTGAGATCTCAGAAGTCGGTGTAGATTCTGATGGAGTTATCCATCTTAGAGATTAGGACCATATTTGAAATCTAGTCTAAGTACTCTATCGCTCTGATGATTCTAGCTGCTAAGAGCTTTTCAAGTTCTATTTTGACCATTAATGCAACTTTGCGATGCATTTTTTGGAGCTTATGCTTGACAGGTTTAATGTTAGGATCCACAGATAAATGATGTACTACAAGTTCTGTATCCAAGCCAGGCATGTGAGAGTAGGACCAGGAAAAGATGTCTAGATATTCTCTTAAAAGAGCTATGAAGGCCATTTCTTCTGCTTCTGTCAAGGATGTTGCAGTGTGAGTGAGTCAAGGCTGGTCCTCTGTACCTAGCTTAATAGACTAGGTTTCCTCAATGAGAATAGATGACTGCTCTGACTTGTAATCATGGATGATAGGGAGAGGAGAATCTCCATATCCTGGTGCCTCAGAAAGGTTTTCACCAGGAGATACACCCTTTATTTTTATTTTTTTTCTGATTTGATATTCTCTTGAAGGCTTTTCACTAAGAGATTCATTTTTTTTCTTTTTTATTTTTCTTTTCAATTTTTTGGCTAGAGTCCTCCTCTCCGCCAAATTATGCTTCTGGGTTCAAGGTGTATACATGTGTGAAATTCTTCCCCCAGTCTGGTTGCTGATCTATAGCTCCCATGAAGTTTAGGAGCGTGACCATGCTTTCAAACTCGTCTATCAGAATGATGCTTGGTTGGTCCTAGTTAATGAGTTCAGGATAGAGGAGTGGAAGGTCAATGAAGTGGAGGGATAATTGGTGAAGGATGGAGTTACCGAGGAAAATTTCATCATCAATATCGTCATAAGCTTTCACAAGTTTCTCTTTTGGGATATTTTCAAATTTGCATATTTTACCCAGGGGAATGTGATAGGTTAGACTAGTTTCCATAGTGCCCCTAGTCATGTTATGGCCAAGGCCAAATGTATCATGATCAAATCCCAGACCAATGTGATTTTGAAGTTTGAAGGGCACAATGGGGGCTCTCATGCCTTGTTCTTCAGAGCCTATTCCACCTCCTTGATAGTTCCACTTTTCGGTGACCAATTTGTGAGTAGAGGGATATTTATCTTTGAAGCGATTCAGGAGGCCACTGTCAGGAGGTGTGGGATCTCTTTAGAGCCATTGATTGATATCAGGTGTTATTTACTGGCTATTCAGAATGCCATGAGAAAGAAAGGTGGTAGGACCCAATTGCATTAGCTCAGGTGGATTTTACTCAATGTAATTGGATGGATGCCCATGGGTATGTGGATCAACCGAGAGGGCTCCAACAATAAAGGCATCAGTGGATAGAGTGGATGCAAGGATGGTGTTTGGATTTGGAAGGGTTGTGGAGGAACTAGCGATAGATGTACCAAGCTAAGTCCCAGGACAATGATTTGAATCTGGATGGGAGGCTTCCGACGCATGGCAGTATGCAAAGGGCTTGCAATCTTCATGGATAGTGATCTTAACTCCACTGTGTGGAAACTTGATACACTGATGATAAGTGGAAGGGACAGCCTGTATAGAGTGAATCCACAGGCGTCCAAGGAGGATGTTGTATGGGAGGTCAAGATCGACCACATGGAAAATTATCTCTTGTACTTCCAGGCCCAGTTGAATGGGAAAGGAGATTGTACCTTTTGATGTTCATTCTAGATTGTCATAGGCTTTGATTGTGATGAAATCATTCATGATATCAGCTTCAGTGTATCCCCGTTCCTTTAAAAATTTTAAAGTACATAGATTCAAGGCCAAATCATTATCTATCATGACTCTCTTAACAACAAAGTTTTAGACCATGACGACGATGCAAAGAGGGAGGATATGATTAGGATCAATAGATGGAATGTCAGTGGGTTTAAAAGAGATAGCATAAGATGTGGATAAGTGACCCACAAGGTTTTGAAACTGATCGGGATCTATGTTGTTGGGAACACGTGACTCTTTCAAAGCTTTATTCAAGATGTCTTGATGGACTGGTGATATGCACAAGAGATCCAAGATGGATATTTGGGCAGGTGTATTCCCTAGATGTTCCAATAAGTTATATTGTGCCCCAGAGGATGAGGCAGTACTAGCATTGGCAATATTTATGTGTCCACAACGTGTGGTAACACCACAATTAGTATCAATGCCTTTCACATGAATGACATTGACAAATGGCTCGACTTGGGATATAAAATCGATGATGCTACCATACTCAACATGAGCAGCAGTGTTATTACTGGTATAGGTGCTTTGTTTTCCTTTGTCCTAATTGGATGTTGAAGCAATGTGTGCATTGGTAGGTCCTATGTTATTGTCATGGTTTGGGAATGCATTTTGGTAGATCTTCAAATTTCTATTGGGCAAGGTTTTGTTTGTAGAATCTACTTCAATATCCTTGTGATCAATTAGGTCTTGGATGTAGTGTTTTAACTTCATGCACTTGATTGTGGCATTTCCTTTAACATGGTGGTAGTCACAATATTTGTTGGCATTGAACCATTGTGGTTTTGGAGAAGAGTCATCAAAAGGTTGCGTCGGTGGAGGATATACTACCAGGTTTGGTATTGCCATTCTTCAAAAAATAACATCGATAGGTTCACCCAAAGGGGTGAACATGCACTTAGGTGCATTTTGATCTCTTCTTGGTCTACTCTATCCCTACTAGACTGATATTGCATTAGTTTGATGTTGGAAATGCTAGGGATTATGTTGATAATTGGGTTGGTTAGCTTCCTGTGGACGTATGGTTTGTTGTGGCATGGGTTGGTGGTGGGTTGCTTGGTGACATGCCAAGGGAGGTGGAACTTGTTGATACTGCGATTGCTGATAGGTCAGTGTGGGGGAATTTTGTTGATAGTGCGGTGGTTGTTAGTATGTCTGCACTAAGGAAATATGCAGATAGTGTTGTGGCGGTTGGTATGTGGGAGTGGATGCTTGAGGACCTTCCATAACAATCTGGACATGTTTAGTGTTAGTGGCTCCATTAGTTATGACATTCTTGTTTTTGTTCCAATATATGGAGTGATCATTGTTGCCTCTGTCAGGTTGTGATTCTTTGTAGTGCTTTATGGCACCATCTTCTACAAGACCTCTTTCAAGATCCATGCCTTTGATTCTAATGTCCTGATAGGTTTGTATGAAATTAATGCACATATGATAGGCAAGCTTGGGATGAAGGTTGTTAATAAATATTTTGATGAGATTTTTCTTGGGGGGTTGATAGGACAACCTTGTCGTAAGTCCTTGCCAGCGCTGAAGGTAATCTGCCAAGATCTCTCCTCCCTTCTATTTGGAATTACATAAATTGAGCAGGGAGAGTTCATTCTCAACATTGTGTGTGTATTGGACCACAAAATTCTCTGATAGTTCGGAAAAAGTAGAGAATGTGCCATAGGGGATCTTGTAAAACCACTCAAGAGCAGTCCCTCCTAAGCTTTTGGGAAATAGCCTAATGAGGAAGTTATCATTATAGGTTACTTCTTGGCATGCCATGTAGAATTCTTTCATGTGGCTCATAGGATCTCCCTTCCCCTGATATTTGTCAAACTTGGTTGTTTCAAAGTGTTTGGGGAAGGGTATGGCATTGATAGATCTATCAAATGAGTAAGGACAAACTTCCTCAAATTTGAAGGTCTTTGCTTCAGTTCCAACATGTAGCTCTTTTAAAGCATTCTTCATATCCTCCCATTCTGAATTGGCTGGTGGGGGATTTTTATTTGCTGGCATGTTGATCCCACTCATGAGATAGGGGTCAAATGGAGCTGGTGAATATAGAGGGTTTTGTGGAGGGTATTGTGGTGTTGGGTCAGCATAGATAGGTTGCGAGGGTGGTGGGAATTGTAGCTGAGGGAAATAGATTGGTGGAGGGGGTGACAATGCATGATGTTGTTGTATCTATTGGAAGTAGGCCTGTATCTACTGAGGTGTTGGATAAGTAAGATGAGGTGACTGTGCACTTGCATTGGGTGGTGGTGCCATATTGTCAAAGGATTGTAGATAGGTTTTCTAAGGTGGAAGGCCCCCAGTAGGTGGAATGAAGGAGTTGGGATTGACGGGAACACTGGTTTTCTATGGTGGAGGGACCAGTTGTGAGGTAGTGGAAGATAGGATAGCCAGGTAGTTGGAATAACTGGGTTGCAGCTGCTGTGTAGATAGAGAGGCAGAGTGCATATTTACAAAATGATTCATAATTTGTTGTATCACCTGTGCAACAAGTGGACTGGGATTCTGCACTGATGGTTGTGGTTACTGGGTAGGTTGAATAGGAGGTGGTGTTGTAGTGAAAGGGCTATACTATGGTTGTAAATGAGAAGCAAAGGGGTTTGTGTTTTGTGGCTAGGATTGCTTGGGTTGTTGCTGCTGAAGAGGTTGTTGTTGAATTGGTTGTTGTTGCGGGATTTGGGGGATAGCAATTTGTGTTGAGGCAAAGGGGTTGAATTTTGGTTGTTGCGTACAGGATGTAAATGGATTAATGGTCTGCTACTGTACGGTTATGCCCAAGGCTTGTATGGCAGCTTGGTATTTATTCCAAGTGGATGAGGAAGCACCTTGTGCTGGTTGACTGTCTTGAGGAAGTAGTGGTGGAGGATTTGGGTTGGATTGTGCTTGCGGAAGGACTGCTGGCATATGGTGTGAGTGTGTTGTTGGGAGAGTGGAGAAAGTGGGCCCTTGTAGCAATAAGGGTTGGTTATAGGTGTTGGTAGGTGGCATGCCTATGGTGAAGTATGCTTGCTGCTATGGGTATGTTGTGGAGGAAAAGGGAGGAGAAGGCATGGAGATTCAGGTGATTTGATGTTGTGAACTGGTTGCTACATTTTGAATGGGCTGAGTGGGGATGAGTGGAATGTTGGTTTGCAGAGTGTTGACTGGTGGTGGTGGCAATTGTGCAAAAAATGTCAGGATTTCTTGGGAGAGTGGAGCGACTATGTTTTGAAGTGGTGTAGACACTTGCATAGCGATGGGATGTATTGCTTGTGTTGTTGATGGTGGATTGGGAGGCGGGTTCCCATTACTATGAATGAGGTAGATGGAGGTGTTGTGTGCACTATGGAAGGTGGGATGGAAGGTTGTACCATCTGTGAGATAATAGATCCTACATGCAAGGCTCACTGAAGAGGATCGACAACTTTGTTTTGGATGGTATAAGGACTTTCTCCTGAAATTCCCATAGGTTGTGTGATAAGCATTGGTATGATCCAAGGTGGGAATTGGATTCCTTGTTTCTGAATATCTGAGTACCTGATTGTTGTTGTGTCTACTCATGGCTCTTACCATGTGAACATGCATTGGATGATTGATGAATGTTTCGATAGTACTCATGGTGGGAATCTCATTAGTGTCTACCCAAATGTGCTAGATAGGTAGGTTTTGTCGTGGATCAAAGGAATCCATCACGTTAGAGTGATCTATCATTGGGTCATATGACCTAGCTGACTAATTAAGGGCCATGTCTTTCCTCTTCTTAATGGCTCATGTGATAAGTGGCATGAAATGAATTTCCTAAGGAGATGAATGCAAGATGCAAGATAAAATTCAGGGATTGTTCTAAAAAAGACTAAGGATGATGATGCTAAGATGACGATCTAGGATGATGCTATCTATAATGACGGGGATGCTTCCTGAAAGACTAAGGATGACTTGGAAAAAAAAGATTGATTAAGGATTTCTTTCCTAATGTATGATCAAGGTGGATATGATTTCCAAAACCTAGGACATACTTGTGGTCTTCGGTTTGATAGGATTCTCAATCAATGTGAACCAACCTTTTTCTTAAGGTGATGAGGTTTCACAGATGGAGGGGGTTATATTAGAACAGTGTGTCATTCTAAATATATCTTAGATGATGATCCTTGACTTAGGATGAAGGGTAAGAAACTCAAAAAGAGGCTAGGATATCAAGTGAAGGATGCACTTTCTAGGATGATAAGGATTGCTAAAAGTTGATGCAAGATTGCTAGGATGGATCTAGGATTTGTTAAGATTGGTTTAGGATTAAATAGGATAGTTTAGGATTGGTTTAGGATTGCTAAGGGATGGTTTAGGATTGAATTCATATTTACACTAGGATTATGCTTTGGATGATGTGTGTTGTGATTCTAGGGATGATAACTAGGGAAGTCCTAAATGCAGGCGAAGTGATTTAAGAAGAGGAAGAGTGATCGATTATAGTTATGAAGCTGCTAGGCATACTGTATGAAATCAAGTACATGTGTTTGCATGAAAAACTAGATGATAGAACAGATTGGTGGAGTGCTCAAAGTGAATGAAGACATTTTTGGTGCAGAATTTCTGTAGAAAACAAAGAATTTTGTAGTTTTACTGGACCCTCTCGTATTCCTCAAGTTTGTGGTTTTTTTCCTTAATGATTTCAGTGATATACTAATATTTCTTGGCCTCTTCGGTTATGGCCTTTTGTTCTAAGTAGATATGTGGAAAATGAGTCTTCACTTTCAGATGCTTGGTGGAATGGGACATGAGTACAATCTGATACTTTTGTAGACAGTGACTACGACAAGTGTGCCTTGGATTGTTTTTGCTTTTGGAACAAGTAATAAACTTTTGGAATTTGTGAGCAAACAATCTTGCAAGAGGCAAAGAAGCCTTGCAAGAAGCATGAAATGTCAATCTCCTTGGCAAAAGGACTTTCAAAACTTTTATATTTGTGTATGTTAAAGAACTATTTTGCAAAAGGTTTGTAACACTGAAAAAATGTACACGCACTTTCTACCTTAAGGATGTGGTGAGCTTGAAAACCTTTGTTTGCATACGTAGGCACACACAGAAGAGATAATAATAATATGACCACCATCAAGTATGCTATGGTTCCATGATGTTGTATTAGCTGACTCCAAATTCCTAGGGTGGCATGAATGTGAAAATTTCTTGGGGAAGTTACTATCTTCCTTGCCCAGCCGATTATCAAGATGTCAGGGATGGATCAGGTAGGTTTCTAGATTGATTAGTTGATATTATTTGCATGGTGTCCCTGTAATTAGTTTGTACAGCGTGACTCACTTAAGAGCCTAGTTCAATCATGCCGATATGCTGGGGAGTTCACCCAGTCTGGACTACCATTGAACACGACCTGCCCGAGCTTGAAAGGATATAGGCACTCTTTTGGTTAGCGCCTTATTTATATACCAACCAAAAGATTTTACCAGTTTGGGGTTGTTCTCCATAAGGACTTGTGCTTCTTGTGGATAGGCCCCTCTAAGAAGATCTGAAGATTTATCAAGAGTAGATTACAAAAAAAAGTTTGAACGGTCACAATCACCTTTCTCTTGCACCAACGACCATGAGAGCCAATGGGAGAGGATAGTGCATGAAGTGAGGTTGCATTCTACAAAAGTTTGTGCAAGTGCACCAAACACATAAGACACATGATTGATTTGTGATAAGTTATGCAATGTGTGTTTGATCTAAAACTGAAATGAACTCGCAAGCTTGTTCTTTTATGAGCACCAAAGTGAGATATTGTTTGGCTTTTTCAATTTTGTCTTTATGCATTCGAGATTGAGTTTGTTTGATGTTCGATTTTAAACCCAAGAGGAAATGTGTGATTACTTTGTCAATTTTTAAAACCAAAAAAGTGAAGTGTTTGATAGTTAGTTTAATTTTAAGATCCAAAAACAAGATGTGTGATTTGATTGTTCAGGTTTAGTTTTAAACCCAAAATCAGATATTTTATTTGTTCATTTTCCTTAAAGCGTTCGAGATTTTGTGCATGTTTGTTTTAAGCCCAAAAAAGAAATGTTGACTTTTTGAGTTTTATTGACTTTGACTTTTGTTGACTTTGAAACCCAAAACCAAGTGTGAAATGATGTGAGTACATACACTGTTCTTTTTAAACACCAAAAAGTAAAATGGGAATTTTTCACTCAAAAGATTGTGTGCTTTCTTACCAAACTAGATGGCTAACCCGTAGACCTATTAAAAAAAAAAAAATTTAGTAAGAGTACATTATTGTAGGTTTACAGTGCCTTTCCCCCAATGTTTTTACAAATAATGGTCCCAATGATATAGACCATATTTCAACAAATGGGTAATAGAGAGAAAGTAGAAAGAAGATAGAAGGAATATAGTCATCTTGTTTGTGTATCAATGATATTCATGGAAGCGTAATAGAGAGAAAGTAGAAAGAAGATAGAAGGAATATAGTCTTCTTGCCTTTTTCAACCTGCAAAATAAAATAAGATCTTACAAAACATACTCAAACAACAAAAACACATTAGCTTAGAGGGTTAGTTTGCAAGAAAAACAATGAAAAGGAACCTATGAAGTGGGTCCCATTGGGCGTGCCAGAATGTAAGCAAGGAAAATCTAGTTGTAAAGGAACACGATAATCAAATTAAAGAATTCTACAACTAAATAAACAAGCTACATACAAGATTGAACTGAAAAAGAAAAACTTAAACAATAAGGAAATAGGTAAGTGCAAACCTCCTCAAACCAAATCTAAGCTCCCCTTTTGATGTGTTCATGCTTATGGATGTGTGCTCAAGATGTGCTCCAAGCGTCAAAGGTATGTTCTCTAAACTGGCATTATAACTTTACTCTTCAAGATTGGAATATCTAAGCTAAAACTGACATTATGACATTGCTTCAAAAGATGGATGAAATGTGAAGGAATGAGCCTTCTCTTTATAGGAAATGGGGTTGAAAATAGGTGGTTCAGATGCAAAGTTGAAGAGAGGTCAGGATGCCACTAGAAGAGAGCATGTGGATTGTGCTTCTTCAAGTGCATCAAATTGTGACACTTGTCACAATATTATTGGGTTGAAAGTAGGGAGGAATGTGACGATTTAGGGAAATGGACAAAGAAGCCTCTAGAAGATAAGGCTCCTAAAGAGGGTGTAAGAGGCATTTATGAGGGTGTAAGAGATATTTATTCTTATGGATAAGCATGGCTTGAGATTATTGACTTTGACTTTGGGGGTTGAGTTCCTAATCAAGGATTCAGAATGTGACATGGTTAGGGATAGAATTAGGATTAGGTTTAGGAGATAAGAAGGGTGATTAGGGGGATAAGGAAGGGTTAGCATGTGTGAAGAGGTTGGGATTAGTTTGAACTCAAGGTTAGGTGGTTGGGATTGGTTAGGTTATCATGTGTGAAAGGGTTCGGTTGAGTTTGAACTCAAGGTTAGGGGTTGGGATTGGTTAGGTTAGCATGTGTGAAGGGGTTGGGTTGAGTTTGAACTCAGGGTTAGGTGGTCGAGATAGGTTAGGTTAGGGGTTAAAGGGAATATTAATGAATTGAATTACATAAATAACATATTCATTCAACAATAGGGGAATAGGGTTTTAATTAATTATTAGGCTATTGGTTGCTTTGAATAATTAATCAGGACTATAGCCAATTAATTGAATTAATTAGGGCTAGGGGATGACATAGGTCAATTAGGTAATGCTTAATTAATTATCTGATATGTCCTAAAAGGAACTAAACATGATTAGATGTGTTAATCAAATTTAGGTGTCTACATATATACCTACTAGTTATGGTTTGTTGTTAAGCAAGAGTTTTTGTAGAGATCTAGGAGGAGAAATAAAGTTGGATTGGTCTCAAGCTTTGATCCCAATGGGTAACAAAAAGATAAAATTGGTCCCTGAAGAGAAAGAAAAGTTCACAGTGCTAAAATATGATGACCCTATAGCCCAAATTATATACCAAGAAATGGAGTTTGGTAACTACATGTTATTCACAGATAATCATGAAGAAGAAGCCAAACCTGGAGAAAAGAAAAATCAGCCTTCCATTGAAGAAATGTCACCACAAATTTGGACTCAGGAGTTTGATGGTAGCTGTGTATCATCAGGATCCAGTATAGGTGTAGTCTTGATATGGCCAGATGGAGAATGTGAGCCCATGGCTTAAGAAGCCCAAAAAATCTTCCTAGAATACTAGGATGTCTTCGCATGGAGTTATGAAGATTTAAAAATCTTGATGGATGGAAAATTCAAACATAAAATTTCTCTAAATCCTGACACTGTTCCATTCTGACAGAAACAAAGGAATTATAATCCCAAGGTTGCAGATGCAATTTTTAGGAAACTTGATAAAATGTTGAAGGCTAAGATTATATATCCTATCCATCATTCAACCTGGGTAGAAAATATAGTTCTCGTGTGAAAGAAAAATGGAGAAATAATGATCTGTGTGGAATTTAGAAACCTTAATCAGTCTTTCTTGAAAGATAATTACACTCTTCCTAAAATGGACCACCTATTGAAAATCATGGCCAGAGCTGAAATGATGTCCATGTTGGATGGTTTCTTAGGGTAGAACTAAGATAGAGGTGGAGAAAGAAGATCAACACAAGACAAACTTCACTACTCCATGTGGTAATTTTTCTTATCATAGAATGCCATTTGGGTTAATCAATGTTGGCGCTACCTTTTAGAGAGGTATGGATATTTCCTTTAGTGATATGAAAAATAAAATAATTGGTATGTATCTGGATGATCTTACAATGTTTTATAGAAAAAGGATAGATCACATAAAGGATTTGAGGAAAGTGTTGCAGAGGTGTAGATAAAATGGGAATTCTTTAAATCCCAAGAAGTTAGTCTTCTATGTGACTAAAGGGAAATTATTGGGACACATCATTTCTCAAGAAGGTATAAGAATCGATCCACAAAGGGTTAGAACAATCCAGCAGTTGGGCTTACCTATGAACAAAACCAGAGTAAAATCATTCTTTGGTTAGGTAAATTTTCTCAGAAGGTTTGTCCCAGATTTTTCAAAAATTTCCAAATGCATAGTGGATATGATGAAAGGGAATGTGAATTTTAAATGGAATGACCATGATAAACAATCCTTTAAAAATATAAAGAATGCCATAGCTAATGCTCCAGTATTGTGTCACCCGAATTACAAATAATATTTCATAATTTATTGTTACTCCCTTGAGCATACTTTGTTAGCTATCCTCATGCAAGAAAATGAGGAAGGGGTTCATCCCCTATCACCTTTATGAGCACACCTCTAAAATATCATGAATTGATATACTCCTAGATGGAGAAACATGCTTTTGCAGTGGTAAAGGCTTTAAAGAATTTCAAATTCTATATTTTACACTCTCACTCCAATGTATATGTGCCTGACATTGCAGTAAAAAGTGTATTAACTCAAAAAGATATGGGATGTAATAATAGAGGAGTGTGGGTAGCTAAAAAACAAGAATATGACATAGAAATTAAACCCACCAAGTTGGTGAGAGGAAATGCACTGTGTAAAGCAATAGCAGAAAATCAAGTGGATGAAGATCCTAAAGCAATACAATTGGTTTTGGCACTAAGTATGAAAGACCCCTAGTTCAAAAATATTGTATATTTACTAGTGTATGATGAGTGCCCTGAAGGGTTGACCCAAAAGAAAAGGAGAGATTTAAAACTGAAGGCCTCTAAATATGTTATTTGGGAAGATAGGTTGTATAAAAGATCAATAGATGGGACCTTCGTTCGGTGTGTAGAAAAACAACAATAAGAAAAATTGTTGAAAGTGTTCCATGGTGAAGCTTGTGGGGGACACTTCTCTTCATTAGCGACTGCATTCAAGATATTGAGATACTTCTATTATTGGCTGAGAATGTTCAAATATGCATACCATTGGGTAGCAATATGTGAGAAGTGCAAAATGTTTACTGGAAGGCCACAATTAGCAGCTCTTCCCCTTAGACCAGTGGTCATAGAAGGTCCCTTCCAGTAGTGGGGTATTGATTTTATTGGTCCTATAAATCCCACATCTAGTGCAGACCATACCTATGTAATCACTGTAATAGATGACTTCATGAAATGGGTGGAGGCGAAAGCAACTAAGAAAACTAAATCTGAAGTAGTATGTGAGTTTATTAAAGAAAACATCCTGGTAATGTTTGGGGTACCTATCAAGATGGTAATGGATAATGATGCATATTTATCTTCTTGGGAAATTGCTAAATTTTGTTATAAGTATGGCATTATGGTCAGTCACTCATCCAACTACTTCCCACAAGGAAATGGTTAGGCAGAGTCCAATAACAAGAACTTAGTAAACATCATCAAGAAACTTGTGGCAGATAATCAAAGAACCTGGAATAAGAAAATCCATGAAGAACTATGGGTGGATAGGGTGAACCCCAAAAGAGCTATTTGTGTTTCCCCCTTTGAGCTAGTCTATGGAATCGAGGACAGTCTTCCATTTCCATTGGAATTGGCAACTTGAAAATTAAGGATAGCAGTAGAGGTGGTATATATAAAGATGGTTTAGAAAAGAGGATCCTATATTTAAACAAACTTGAAGAGGAAAGAGAGAAGATGGTAGATCACATCACACAACATCAAATGCATGTGAAGAATTTGTTTGAAAAAAGGAGCAGGCCTTAGAAATTTATGGAAGGAGATATGGTACTGCTATGAGACAAACACATGGCACCAAAAGGTATGCATGGAAAATTTGAGACACTATGGAAAGGGCCTTTCAAGATCCATCAGGCGTTTGAGAAGAATTATTTTAAAATGGCTTATCCAAATGGTGAAGCACTCCCCCTAACATACAATTGTCAGGACTTGAAGCTGTACCAGATCTGAATCTAAAATAGGTAACCCCTATATTGTATTATAGTTACGTTTAGTTCCTATTTTTTTTTCCTTAGTTAGGTTTTCTTTCCTTATTTTCTTTCTGTGTTTTGCTTTAGTTTTGTTGCGAGCCTCCTTTTTATTAAGCTTTGCAAAACCAAAGACTTGAGTTCCTTTCTTGGACATGTGAATGTCCAAGTCCCCAGACAGAGTCATTTGTTTCCCCATTTTTGTTCTACATACTGTTGGTTGTATTTTGTGTTTTGCCCTGTTCCTTGCCTTGTTCTCTGAAAGTTTGCAGGTTTTCATGCCTATTCCATGTCAAAATCCTAAAAAACCCTGCAAAAACCCTAAGACCTAATGTTAAACGATGCATTTTAAAAACCCTTAGCCATGTCTTCTTTTCCTTCGTTACCTTTTTCAGTCACTTAAGGCATGTGCTATTTAACAAGTTAAGTCAGGTCGCTTGATTGCGTGAATCAAAATGAATATGCCAAATGATCTCCCGACTTCTCTTTTGCCTTGTGTCGCTTAGTCTCGTGAAAAAATAGAATATTCTATAAGTGTCTCCAGACTTGGCGATCTTCCTTTGGTTGGGTTGTCGCCTGATATTATGTTATGAAGTTTTAAAGAAAGAATGGGACCCACCTCAGTCAGGTGATCGCATGATGTTAAGGAAAGTCAACAAAATGTCCTCCGACTTTGTGCCTTTCTTCATGTCGCGTGATCGCTTGATCCACCCAGTCAAACAGTTAAGGTTTCACTTCAGTCGCGTGGTCTCGTGATATTTGGCAGTTAAGAGAAAACAGCCACGACCATGCGACTAACA
>MU226899.1:708692-726000 GCA_018584345.1 Thuja plicata
ATGTTGTTTAATCCTTAGCAATTAGGCTTTTCTTGTCTCTGAACTGTGAATCAGGATTAAGAGGTAACAAGATTCAAACAAGTATATCAAGCAGTATAGTTCATACAAGAAAAATCCCTAACACATACCTTTAGAGAAAAATGGATGTTTGGTGTGTAGTAATGGTCTTGAAACATCATGCAAGTCATGAGTCTAAGTCTAGTTTTTCCCTTTAGGCTAGGGAAACCTTTATCAAATTTCCCTGAATTACCTTCTCCTTTTTAAGCTGGGGGTTGTTATCTGGGATCACATCAAATTGGGTAGGTTAAGCTCCCAAATATGATAAAGGTCATGATTTAGAGGTTTCTAACATTGATCTTGTGTGATTATGAAATATTTAGATTTGATACTTCATCTTTTCTTATTGGCAGAAAATTGGTTTTGGGCTTCTCCCTGGTGGATAATCACCTACAAAGTGCCTTTTTCCGCAGCCAACAATTCTTAAAGTCTCAACAGTCAGTGGAAGTGGAAGATAGATGATTGAGGCTAGAAAGAATATAGAATTTAGAATGAATCCCTACAAGACAACAAGGTGATCCAATTATGAGAAATCATAGATAAAAGGTTATCAATGGAAAAGTGGAAAGTGGCTTCTCCGCTACCTCAATAGGTGTAGAGTTTTAACTTGTAAGATGCATCTTCCACCAGATTGTCATATGCAAGATTTGTAAAGAAAGATCAACCTATGAGGGGGTTCAAGGTATAAATAAAGTAGATGAAATTGTAACATGCCATTTTAATATTGTAACAAGTCAGAATCTCTCCGTGGTGGATTTCCAGATAAGGAGTTCTCCAATAGTGTTTCTCCACCCAAAGGAGAAGTAGAAAAGTAATTATCCACTGCCCCCAAAAAGTTATCATTACAGTTATATAAAGTGAAAAGATGTTTCTTAATATCTCGTAGAGTTAAATTAATTAGTTCAAAGAAAGCCATTTTTCTTCATAACGGAATTTTTTCATAAATGCTTAAGTCTTTTCATTTGTTTGGTGCACGAAGTTGACCATTAACAGTAAGAAGTTAGAAGTTATAAAATCAGTGAAGTATTTCAAATGGGGGTTACCATATAATTGACAAATTATCTGAATTGAAACCTTTGGCAACAATTATTCCTTGCTTTAATTTTTCCCTTTGATAGATTCCTAAGTTCTAATTCAAATATATTGAACCATGGTAGCCAAATTTATGGGGTTTGATGGGATGAATGACATTAATTATGACTGGCATAAAATCACGGATACCTCTTTGAGATTCTTTGATATGCAGGAATTTCACAGTAGACTGAATGCTAAGAGGATACATCCCATTACTGAGAAGCAAAAGGAGAGCGGGTTGGTTGAAGCCGTTGGCTTCCCTATTGTAGTTCAAGCTCCAGAGCTTGTTAGAGAATGCGTAGCTCATTAAAATCCAGACACTAAGAAAATTATCTTTCCCAATGATATGGTGTTGTTATCTATTGACCATGACTCCATCCAGAACTCCCTTCATATTCCAGAGCAAGACAAATGCTTAGAGATGACATACAGTCAAGCGATTACTAAATATGGAGCAAAGAAGGCTATATGGAAGAAGGAGATAATGAAGACATGGTTCCAAGAGTCAAGGAGCACCAAGGGAAAGTTTCCTAAAACACTATACGACACAAACCTGAGGCCATAAATATAGGATATCCTAGTATTTCTCCATAGGATCAGAGGTGAGAGTGATGCACTTAATTTCATTGAGCACCATTTCTTCTTGGTTTAGGTGATTTTATCTCAACATAATTTCATTGATTGGGCTCATATGGTAAGTGAAAATCTCTCAAATTCCCTAAATAGAGCTAAGCATCAGAATGAGTTCTATATTTCCTCAGTTTTTCTATATATCTTAGCCATAATTCAACTTTTTCCAGGACTTCCTAGGCTAGAAGAGTTCCCGAAAGATGTTAAGAGTTATGAGTTCTTACCCTGTTTGCGATTGCATAACAATATTAATGAATATATCAAAGTTAATGATGCATTTATAATGAGACTGTGTAGGGAGTTACAAGGTTTCCCAGAAAGGAAATTTTCTCCAGAAGCCATGGCATTCTTCAGTCAATTTGGAGTTTATTTTATATAGTTTGCAAATTTCTCATACATTCATCTTGCAAGAGTTGACGATTTCCCTCTGAAGCTGCCCAGGTACCCTGATGACATGATTGTGCTAGTTGAAGTGATGAGACAAGTAGTCCAGGTGAACCTAATTTGTGTGGGCACTCAGAAGAAAGGCTACAATTTCCTGATTACTATTGGAGCCTATAGCTGTGCATCCCAGTCTGATGCAAAGAATGTTTTGAAAGCATTCTCAAAGAAGTTTCAATTAAAAACATATGATGTTCTGAGGCCAAATTATGATCCTGCAAACTACGCTCGAGATTACTTAGAAATTGGTTGTTCTATTTGTCATATCGATGACAGAAGATTATTGGGCCAACTGCAAAGATGATCTAGAAAGCAGGGATCAGTTCTATGCAAGATTAACTATTGAACAAATTAAAAGGTTCAAAGTTAAGATTGCTGTTGAAGACATAGAAGATGACAGCCAACACATATATGATGATACATACATAGAGAAGATTAAGCCCCTTTCTATAAGCTCCGAACCCATGCTAGGTCAAGCTATAGAAGACTTGGAGACCTTGATGGCTGGGATTTACAAAAGGACAGAGCAATGGGTTGAATGGATGACAAGCAGGAGGAAGACATTGGAAAGGAGGCCTATGTCTCAACAAACTCTAGCAAAAGAGACAAGGAGCACTCTTGCATCATCTTTAGCAACTATCTCAACCATAGCAAAGGAGATAAATCAACCAATGGGTGGAGGTGATGAGCTTCATGAAAAGATGATTCCGTATTACAAGACATGTGGAGATGGTTTAGCCCCTATCATTGGTTCCATAGAAGAAGCAGTCTCTACAGAACTAGTCAAGTCTATGAATGAGCCTGTCAAGAGTACATAAATAGAGAAACTAGCCAAATTTAGCACTATGGGCACACAAGATGATACCTCGAACCAAGATACTCCAAGGCAAGGGTATCCTGTCATAGTGGAAGTGGGTGAAGATAGTTCTAGCACTGCGGCCATAGACAGATGAAGAGGCTTGAAAGCAACAGAAGGTTGCTCAAGTTATTAAATTGGTTTCCTCCTCCCCTACCTCAGTTAATCCATTTTCTTCTAGGCCTAAAGCTACTCCTCCAATCATTAGGAAGTTGTTCATAGAAAAATTGGTCTCTGCCACCAAAGTCACTAGCATGGAGTCTTGGATAGAGAACACTTTAGAGTGCAAGAGAAAGAGGATAGAAGAAGGAGCTCCTAGAAAGGATACTCTCTCATGGGCCCTACAATATAGTGTTACCATGAGTAAGGTGAAGAAAGAAAAGAATATATTTACATTAGGCTAGGACCCAGAAACAGAGCACTTCACCATGGAGGTAGCGAAGCCCACAAAAGAATTCATGATTGAGGATTTGACCACTACTAATTTTGAGTTGCAGTCATTTGATATGGGACTAGCTTGCCATGATACTAAGGTGGATTGGTGGAAATCCACCAATATTGTAATTGAAGAAGAGCTTGAGGAACTCAAGACTACCAAAGTCCAACTTAAAGAAGAGGTCCCTAAACTAACTAACTTTATCAGATAGTTAGTTACTCCAGTTGCCAGCATTCCAAGTGCCCAAACCACTTTCAACCCCAATGCTACAGAGAATCAAGCTATCATAGCCAAGTTGCAGGAGGACAAACATTTTCGGCAGATTGGTAAATGATGGATCGAGAGGCTCAAATCTGAAAAGTTGGTAGTTATTGAGCAGCTGGGTGAAACTCTAGTAAAGTTGGAGAAAGAGATAAACTACATTAAAAAAGAATTTGCAGACTCTCACATCGGAGATGGTAAAGTGTCAAGAATGCATAGTCATGTTGCATGTAGCAGTTAAAATGAAGACAAAGGAGGAAATAAAATCCAAGATCTTGTAGAAAGGAGATGAGCCTCTGATTGAATGGCTTCAAAGCCTAGAGTTTAAGGCTGAAATGATCATTCAAGCTGAAGCAGGGCTACAACAGATAGATGTTAAAATCAAAGAGGAACAGAAAAAAGATTTTAAACTCCTCCAGGGTCTTCACACAGAGTCACAGGAAAGTGGTCAAGGGAAAGAAATGATCAGAGTGACTAACATGCATAAATCATTCAGTGACTATGTGGATAAGCTGGTAGAATAGTCTTCTTCTCATTTGGATAAGGTGCCAGAACTCCAACAATTGAGTGGGTGCATCTATAAAGCTATGGAAGATTTGAAGGATTGGGTAGATGTAGTTAAGAACCTGACCAAAGATCATTCCAGGTGGCTCATCAGATATACCAATGTCCATATCAATAGACATGAAGAGCTAATTTTGGTCATCACAGCTTTCACCACCTATAGGGTGAAAATAGATAAGAGGAAGAAAACGGAAACATAAATATTCCCTCTTGTACTAATTTTGATAGAGTTTGTAACGGATAAACATTAGTTTATCATTTCTAGTTAGGGAAGTTGAACTGTTTCACTTACCTCTTTTTGTAATTGTCAAACTCTGAAAATCTATATGTACTATTTTGAAAATCAATACAAAGGTCAGCTAAATTTTGGTGTGAAGAACTTTGTTTTTGATGAGTCAAATTCATTTATGTCTGTATGCCAATACTTTAACTATTCCATTGCATTTATCTTTCTGTCAATTTGAATGTTTCTTTAAATTGGTTTTACAATTCAAGATTGAACTAAAGTTATGTATTATGATTTGATTCGGTTAATTAAGGGGAAATATGATGCAAAGGGCATCGATGATATTCCTTAAATCTACATATCTTCATTATCTATGTTTTTAAACATCAAATAGGGGCTCATAATCTAATGGTCAGATTTCATTCAGTACCCTACAACAATATATCAACCCAATATAACTTGCAACTTATAAACTCGCAACTTGTTGTTCACACACACAATTTTGATAATAGTCCACTCTACAACCTATAACTTGCAAACCTGACAATAGTTTTCAAATATCTTTAGTGAGAAGCTATGTAATTAGGTTCCTGAAAACATATTTCAAAATCATGGAAATCCAATAGTTCAAATGAATTCTATGGTCTCTACACCGAGACCTATTTTCTGCAACAAAATAAAAATCACACAAAGCCGACTCAACTCAAGAAACCCGATTCATCTCATCATTAAATTATTTCAACAAAATTCCATAATAAGAAACTTGCAGTAAACAATCCATAGAGAACTATGAAATCGAGTTATATGAAACATCAACTTTGCAAATAATAAAATGACTCAGAGAAACTGAACTACAGGAGATATAAGGAAATTGTCTCAATAAAATTAGAAATTCCATGAAAAGACATTCCATTAAACACCAAATGAATACATATTATTGATGGCTCTCTGGCTGGAGGCCAGAGAGCCCAACTCTTTCCATAATTCCTATTCTATCTTGTAATCTACTCTCTTCTATTTCCCCTTTGATTACATAGTGTTGTCTATTTAAAGACAATCTTGGACAGTTCCAAAACTGTTAATCTACCCTATGACCATTAGTATTCCATTTGGATTTTTGGTTACACATGTCACATAATCTCTTTTTTGAATACATTACATTGTGAGGAATGAATATTTTCTAAGAATGGTTTGACGAGCTTCTAAAATGACTTGAATATAGAAATAAATGTTCCATGGTCAAGGTGCCCCTGCACCATACTCTTGAACTTAAAAAATTTCCATGTCCCATGGAAAGTCTTGTGAGAATCTGAAAAAATTTGTGCCTCTTTGTCTTAACTTGATCGATGTCTCCTCTACTTCTTCTTTCAAATATGACTTCGATTAATGGAGTGCATATTGGTCGCTATCCACATGCTTCTTCACACAACCTCCATATTGCCATCTTACCCACACAAGATTCTGGAAGATGTTGACCACCCTTCTCTTTGTGGTTTCTCTCTTGCACCTTCTACCCAGCCTCATCTCGATGGAGAAAATACCAAGACCTCCACTAAGATCTTCACACAAGAAAAACTTTGTCCTTCTGCAACGTTGATGGATCAATCTTGCAACCATGAATCAGAACATTGCTTTACCCTGCCCAAATATTTTGCAGGCTCTGATACCACTTGATGCAGAGGTCATCGATGATATTCCTTAAATATGCATATCTTCATTATCTCTGTCTTTAAACATCAAATAGAGGCTCATAATCTAATGGTCAAATTTCATTCAGTACACCAAAACAATATATCAACCCAATATAACTTGCAACTTATAAACTCAAAACTTGTTGTTCACACAGAAAATTTTGATAACAGTCCTTTCTACAACCTATAACTCGCAAAATTGACAATCATTTTAAAATCAATTCACTGAGAAGCTACATAATTAGGTTCTTTAAAACATATTTCAAATTCATGGAAATCTAAAGGTTCAAATGAATTCCATGGTCTCTACACCGAGACCTATTTTCTGCAACAAAATAAAACTCACACAAACCCAACTCAACTCAAGAAACCCGATCCATCTCATCATTAAATTATTTCAAAAAAAAACCTATAATAAGAAACTTGCAATAAACAATCCATAGAGAACTATGAAATTGATTTATATAAAACATCAACTTTTCAAATAATAAAATGACTCAGAGAAACTGAACTGCAGGAGATATAAGGAAAATGTCTCAATAAAATCAGAAATTCCATGAAAAGACATTCCATTAAACATCCAATGAATACATATTATTGATGGCTCTCTGACTGGAGGCCAGAGAGCCCAATTCTTTCCATAATTCCTATTCTATCTCTCATAATCTACTCTCTTCTATTTTCCCTTTGATTACATAGTGTTGTCTATTTAAAGACAATCTTGGATAGTTACAAAACTATTCATCTACCCTATGACCATTCGTATTCCATTTGGATTTTTGGTTACACATGTCACATAATCTCTTTTTTGAATACATTACATTGCAAGGAATAAACATTTTCTAAGCATGGTTTGATGAGCATCTAAAATGACTTGAATATAGAAATAAATGTTCCATGGTCAAGGTGCCCTTGCACCAAAATTTGGGTGTCATCCATAGATTTGGAGAAATGTTCTTATGAAATAGATTGATTCATCATCATTGAGTTATCATTGATCTTTCAGTTTTGCATTTATATCTTCATTATCAGTACTTGCACTACCAATTTAAGGATCTTATATGATTTATAAAGTCTTTAAATTTGGCCAGATAGAAAGTCAAACTTACTTGCTTGAACTAGTTCCTATCTATGCCTAGTTCGAACTTCCTCTTCTGTTCTTAGGTTAAGAACAAACCCCCTTTAGATTAGGAAAGAAAAAAATTCATTGAAGATTAATCACTTAAGGGAGATGTACCTTCAAATTCAGAGGGAAAATAGTTATTCAGTTACATTTCCTAACTATTGTATTCGATTGTTTCTTTAAGATTTGGGTATTTTAGAGTTAACGTGAAAAAGAACAATCTATTTACCAACATGTATCAACCCCAACCAATCTTAGTCTTGAGTTTTAATTTTCTCATTTAATGCTTTGGAGGGTATTTACAGGGGAAAATTGGGTGTCATGATGGAGATGATATGTCGATCATCATTTGTAAAGATGGCGATCTACTGATAGCCATCTGCAAACATGAATATCAAATATTGTCATCTTTGGGGATAACAGGTACGGGGATGTAGGAGACTATCAAAGGATAGTTGTCTTCAAAAATGATGGTCAATAGGGTTGCCTTGGGAAGAGATTAGAGGTGTTGATCATGGATCAACATCTCTTCTTATTGGTATATGCATTGATCATGGATTGGCATCTCCACTGAATTGTATATGCGTCGATTGGCATTTGCACATGTAAATCAATGTCTACGTTGATTGACCCAAAAAAGGCAGGGGAAGGGATTTGAGAGTGAGACAGGGGATAGTAGGGTGTTAGGATGTTGCAGGCTGGACTAAGTATTTAACAAGAATGGACATATGTTTTTTGTGAATCTAGGAGGTAGTATAAACATTTAGATCGTCTGAGAGATGGCTAGATACTATGGCATTAGCAAAGGATTTGAAACCAGCGGAGTGGGAATAGGTGGCATTGTGTTGGTTAGACCATGTAAATTTTTGGTGTTGGTTTAGAGCACATAATGTGTTCATGATCACCTTGATAGAGAGGTGGCATAGTCCCACTTCAATTTTTCATTTTCTAATGGGTGAGGCTACGATCATCCTATTTGACATATGGAAGATATACCACATACCTATTAAGGTATTGATTCCCAATTATGTACAAGAGGGACCAGAGCCTTATGTGGAGGCATGTTTTGGGTGGGATTATGAGAAGATTCTCACATTGAGATAGTGGTTTCCTTAGAGGGAAGAAATGGTAGCGCGACCACCGCTATGATGAGTAGCCTTACATCTAGCTAGCCTGATTTGTGGATGATTGATGCCTAATCATGTAGGGCATTGATTTCTAGGATGGGTGAGAGCATTGAGTTTCATATTAGAGGATTATGGAGAGAGATACTATTGGGGATATACTATCATTGGGAAGCTATACTATGACCTCCATATGTGTGCCTACTAGAGAGGAAGGACTTTAGGAGCTAGGGTTACTTTACTATTCGTATGGGCATGGGAGAATATCATTGTGGTATGCCCCATTAGGATACATGAGATTCGTCAAGAGTATGAGCCATATGCTTGTAGATACAAACCATTGATTTGTTACAAGTCAAAATATTTTGTAGGGCATTGGAAGAGGATGCTTGATGAGATGCAGGGTTTCAACAGGACTCCTTATACACATTGTGAGGCATGGGGTTACTAGGTCCAACAACATTAGCATTATGCATAGGATGGATGTGAGGACTTCTTTTACCTACATTTTATGCAGATAGACTATTGGATTATTGGGAGGACCGTGTATATGATAGTGCAGGATATGCCATCATGAGTTTATAGGAAATTTGGGTGAGTATAGGATGCAACATCATATTCATTCCTGCATCCACTATTTACTCATGAGGTGGGTACTTTATGGGGGATTGGAGTGGATCTATGGGGAGCCAGAGAATCATGGTTGGGGATGGCATTGCTAACATGGTAGTAGGGGTAGGATTTGGTCAAGGATACATGAGTGACTCCAACATATGTATAGTGGTGGATAGAGCATAGGCTGATCAGGTTGACTATCTAGGAGTAGATCTAGGAAGATGAGAAGATAGGTGTAGGGGAGGATGGTGCATGGGGAGGTGGTGATGAGGGAGGTGAAAAATGAGATGATGGAGGGCATGGTGGAGGAGGTGATGGAGGAGGAGGTGATGAAGGAGAAGGTAGGGGAGGTGGGTGCCATAGGGAACATTTGAGAGTATCGATCAAGAGACGACAAGGGATGGTATAGGTACCAAGATGTAGGGTCTCACTAGTGATTCTAGGATAGGGATAGGGATAGTTTCCACCTCTTGCATTGGTATAGGTATAGGTATGGTTAGAATAAATGAGAGGGGGGGTAAATCAGTGACCTCAAAAATATTCCAATAAAACAACCCAAAAACTTAGTACCACAATATTAAGCCTCTAGTTATCTTTAGTCCTAAAATATGTATGCTTTGAAATAATCTTAACAAATAACTACTACTCATAGTTCACTTTTAAACCTTATTCTTACTCTTTACCAATTAATAGTCTTTCATTTACTGAAATATAGTAAATTACTTAGTGTATATAGATCAATCTAGATTTATTTATGTGTAATGCAAAACATTAAAGTAATGACTCATAAACACATTGACACATGGGTTTTTAATGTGGAAACCCTGTTAAGGGAAAAACCATTTGGGATCGGTAACCAAAAATTTTCACTCTTCAGAAGTGAGCTCGGGGAAGATCCAACCCTATTAAAGGTTACAAACACACTATTAGGTGTGACCTTGTTAGAGGATTTAAATATAATAGTTTATCACTTGATATCAGGCATCTCTATGCTACCTTCTATGACCAAACCTAGTGTAGTTTGTCAAATGGTATCTGGTATCTCATGCTATCTTCATGATCAAAATTGTTGATACTCCTTGGGATGTATCTCAATATAGAAAGGATTGTTAAGTCCTGCTTAGTTAAGAGACTTTCTGATCCAATGGTTAAATTGAAACAATAAATGATATGTTCACATATACAACTAGAGACTTGCAGATTTTGAGATCTATAGTAAGCTCATTATACCTTTATGATCAATGTATCTTTTCAATACCTTTTCTCCACTTCTTTCTATTCAATGATTCTATGCTTTGTTGTTTAGTGTCCACAAAAATATAGCTATGTTCTTTAGCTTGATTGATCAGGATTGCATGAATTTGTTCTTCATTAGTTTCTCTCCATCATCCTCTTCTTCTATTCACTCCCCTAATCCATAATGAATTATATTGTCTCTTTATAGAAAAGATATCACTGTTTTGAAGTTCTTGACTTTCTTGTTCTTGGCATGATCCGCAATCTTAGCCAATCTTGCTTTAAAAGAATACTTTAGTTTTATCCCATAGATTTCTTCTTGACAACTAGAATAAAACTGCTTTAAAGACTTCACTTATCTCTGGATTTAACTTGTCAATGAAAAAAATGTTAACAACCAGTTAACTCCTTCTTTAGCTCTTGCCAGCTAAGTCTTTTGTCATTTCTAAATTTCAGTTATTTTCGGTGTTTTAACTCTCATTAGCTTCGGTCAACACTTCAGTTCTCCTTGGGTATCTCTGTCAAGGTTGTCTATCCGTCAGGGTTGTTTTTCCACTAGGATTGTTTGTCCTTCGGGTAACACTGTAAATCTGACCATCGGTAACTCTTGTGATTCTTCTCGTCGATAATTCTTGTCAGTGTTCTTTCTCAGGCATCACTTTGACTTTCCTCTCGGGGTTCTCTATCCTTTAGTGTGAACTTCTCCATTGGTATTTGTTGTCACTTTGTGGATACTAACCTTTTATGCATTACTGATAGCATAACCTTTATCCTTCTGGTTCTTTGAAGTCTTTGACACTTTGTATATAACCAATCAGATTATATCAAGTTTACATCAATGAAAATACAATCCATTAACTGATTTAATGTCTTGCATTATCTTTCATAATTTTGGTGATCATCAACTTAACATCTTCAAACATTTTATCAGTTATGGTTCATCAAGGTACATGGTTTATAAGAACCGCCAGCACAGGGACTACATCTTGGATATGTTGCATAGGAGGTACATGATATTGTGGTCATTGAAAGGGATAGTCTGCATGCAGAAGTAGGCCAATTACAAGGATTATTAGTGACTTCCTAGGTAGAGAGGGGAGTTTATAGGTAGATCTAGATAGAGATCAGGGATTACTAGCAAGAGAGTGAGCACAAGAAGATAGTGCTCAGAGTCCTTTTGACACACTATAGGCCCTAGTCAATTCTGGAGAGTTTACACTCATAGAGACTCATACAAGGGTCATAGTAGAGTAAGATCAGATGGAGAGGATGCAAAAAGAGATGTATTTTATGAGGATACAACTGCAAGGGTGAAAGTAGAGAGGGAAATATTCCAAAGGAGGTCATAGGAGTATAGGGTGTAGAGGGAGATTGTAGTACAGGCTTCCATAGGACCAGGAGTGATGCAGGTGGTACAAGATGCCTTAGTAGCACACAAATAGGAAATCCAAGTGGTCTAAGAGATGGAGTATTACATACATCTATATAATGTGGTCATTCTTAAGGGTTAGAGCACTACAGATTATAGTGAGAGATCTATGACTCACATTATATGTAGGGGTGCCTCATAGGCCTCAGTAAGTATGAGACCTTCTTAGGATAGAGGGGAGATGAGATAGGAGGTGCAGGGATATCCGTACAACCAACATCATGATTATTTGCTAGTTATTTTTTATACTCATTTGATATTTTGGTTGCACATCAGCACTTAGATGCATGATGATGATGATGATGATGATGATATATATATATATATATATATATATATATATATGATGGAATCTGATGTATTTATAGACCTTGGACACTTTGTTATTTCAAGATGATATATACATGATTTTGACGGTCCTATGTGATGTGTGTGTTTTTTATTCCTATATGCATGTGTATCATGAAATGGATGATCATTTGTTATTGTCATGTGTGATATAGGATGTGTCTGATATTTTACTATGTGATGATCCTAATGTGTTTGTGATGATATTATGCATATGTTATGACTTATTAATGTATTGTGATTATGGATGTATGGGATAGAAAAATGTATATATGTGATTTACATAATGAATGTTGAGATTATGTATATTTAATGCAGTGTAAATGGTTTATAATGAATAATGTAAATGGATTAATGATTAATTCTATGGATACTAAATGGATAGTGTACCTAGTGAACCTAAAGGATTAAATGCACCTAGATTATTTTAATGAAATTCCCCTAAAATGAATATTACCACGTAGCTATTACATCAATTTTGAAGTCAATACTTAAACTCGTTAGCAACACAATAATACAACTAATGCAATAAATGGAATGACCTAAGTGTCCTAAGTGAATTCAAATAATGAGGACTCAAAATGAGACATTATTTTTTTGTGTATCAACCATAACTGATAGGGTCATTCAGCTAGCTAGGAAGTGGGGGATAAATAGGAACCTTGCCAAAGGTAAAATGCAATATGATCCTAACTAAAATGCATCCTATCTACATGACTTTTATGCAATTATCTTATGTTTATGTCGGAGATTACAACCTAGTTTAATATTGAAAAATGACATGGTTCATCATGTGTTAGAAATAAAAATGACATGGTTCATTTGCATGGAGTAGACTCTTAGACAAATAGATAGATTTAGGAACCTAGATGTAGAGTTTTAGTCATGATAGGACTAATGCAATGATACTCATGTGGAGTTTTAGCACACCTAAATATTGTTTAGGTATTTAGTGGTATGTGTACAAATCCTTCCCCTAATGAGGTATGCATAATCATAACTATATATCCAACAAAAATGCACTAAACCTATCACAAACATATCATACTATGAATGATATGTATTCTAATAGACACTATCCAAGATACACCAAGATATTGAAGATCAAGGCAGTCATGAATAGGTTTTATTACAACACAAAGATAAAATCAACAAAATGGCATCATGACCAAGCAGTCATTCAATCCAAAGTTCTTTTCATGAACAAGATTGTGTGATAGGGGATTGATAAGCCATCGTTAGAAGGATACATCCTGATGGAAATAAATTGATTTGATATCAAAATGAACATTCATTGGAAATAGTTGTGAAAGTAATGATAGCTTAAGAACTTGAACCCAAACTTGATTTGTGAAGACTCTTTTTGCAATCACTATGTCTAGGAAAAAATCTCATTGTCATGGGGTGAAGCTTAGTGTTCAGGAAATTTGGTGATGGATCTTTTTTGCAAATTGAAGAATCTACGGAAAGTGAATTAGGACTAGGTGGGACTTCTACACAGGTATGGAAAGTGGAGGTTTTTATTATGAAATGGGATGGAGGATCAACGAAGATGCAATGAAAATTGTGTGGGATAGTTCAAACAGATGATCGATCTGACTAGACATGGTGCATGAAATGGGTTTTCACCATGGTACCTATCCACTGCGCCACAAAAGTTATTTTCACAAATAGATGAAATAATTTTCCTTTACTTTTTTCACAAGGATAATAAGTTTTTTTAGGACTTTTTCTGATTTTTAGATTATTTTTTTCTCAGGACTGTTTTATACTGTTTTGGGATTATTGCTGATTTTCTTATTTTCTGGAATTTTTTCTGAAATTCTACTGTACAAGAGGAAATTTCAATGCACTACACATAAATTTTTTTTAGGTGCATGATATTTATAGGATCAGGGATAGCATCTCCCTTTGGTGTTTGTATTTGATATACTCTAGATCTAAATTTAGTTGTAACTACAAATGGTCCCAATGAGTTAGGCTCAAACTTTCCTTTCTTTTCAAAGTTTTGGAGATTTTGCATGTTGTGATTCAAGACAAGCTCACCATCTTCAAACTTATAGGGTTTAATCTTCTTATTGAGTGCAGGAAATTTTGATACACATGAAGATGGTTCAAGGAATTGAGGCACCTCTCATCAAGGAGTTCAAGAACTTGCAAGAGACCAACTCGGTATTCTTCTTCAAACATTAGATTCTTTAGGGAGATTTTGAGGGAAGGGAGCTCAATTTCAATAGGAAGGACAATCTCAGTATTGTAAACAAGGGAAAATGAAGTGGATCCAGTGGGAGTATGAATTAAAGTTTGGTATTCCCAAAAGGCAGGATTCAAGTGAAGGTATCAGTCACGACCAACATCATCTATTATTTTCTTGAGGACTTTTAGGATTATTTTATTTGTAGCTTCTACTTGACCATTACCTTGTGGGAAGTATTTGACGGAAAAACATTGGGTAATACCAAACTTCCTACATAATTATATGACATCCTTGTTCTTGAAATATTTTCAATTATTAGTGATTATGTCCTGAGGGATATCATAGGAACAGATAAAATAGTTCAACTAAAAAATGGAGCGTGAGAGGGAAGGAGGAGGAGAGAGAGAGAGGAGAAGGGAATTCAAATTTTGAATTCTATTTTTGGAGGGAAGCTATAAGTTGAGGACTCTGTTGTTAGATCTTTGAAGGAAGGAGAAGAGAATGCTACTGTCAAATCTATGGAAAAGGTAGGAGAATCATCGCTACTTTTGTCTAGCAGGGACAATGGGTCAGAAATGGGACCAGAGGAAAAAAATTCAAAAAATTTGAAAGATGGGAAAGATTTATCCCAAGAAAAGTCACATGATCATTTCACAAATTTGGGGAAAGGCAAGTGGGTAGGCCTCTTTGGCATAAAACCGTCGGGTAAGTCTATTTTCCCCAAAGTGGATATTCTATCAGACTCTTTGAAAGGAGAGATTGGTATTAAGCTAATAGATCATTTAGTAGATCATACGGTCTCTATCATGGCTTCTACTCTAGTAGGAAAATTTTTGGGACCAAGGCTGAATATTGATCTTGTTAGATCATTTGTAGATAAAAAATGGAGGTTAAAGGCCCAAGTTGATGTAGCGGAAATGCCGAAAGGTTTTTTCTCCTTTGTGTTCTCAAGTGGGGAAGATATCTCAAAAATTTTGTGTGGGGGACCCTGGATGATGGGTAAATCCTCTCTGTCATTGCAAAAGTGGACTACAAGTCTAGATTATATTGAAAGTTTTTTCACGGCGGTGCCGGTTTGGGTCCGTCTTCCTGGAATGCCATTGGAATACTGGCATGAAGATATCTTAATATCCATAGCTAGCTCTTTTGGGGAACTTTTATCAATCAACCCAATGACTGAAGCCAGAACTAGACAAGTTTATGCTAGAATTTGTGTCAAAATTCAACAGAATGTAGATCTTCCCTAGACGATATCTCTGAAGTCAAAACTAGGGATATGGCTTCAAGAGATAGAATATGAATCCATGTTGTTTGCATATTTGACTTGTAAGAAATCGGGTCATTGGGTGAAACACTTCCCTCTGGAAAATCAAAAGGAAAATAAGAAGAGTCAAGAGAAAACTAAAGGACAGAGAATGGAATGGAAAAGAAAGACTGAGGAAAAGCTAGAAACCTTGATCTTGCTGGAAGGAAAGGATATTTCTCCCTAGCAAAAGAAAAATGATAAAGAGGCTCAAGAAAATGAAAAGCCAGAGTCCCTTGTCTCTCTAATAGTAGCTGAAAGTGGGGAAAGAACTAACATAGCAGAAATAAATGATAAATGTAAAGAAGACAAAGAAAAGTTGGAAAATGGAGAAGAATCAGAGAAGCACCAGGAAGTAGAGAAGGAGATGGTAGCAAAGGAATTTCATAGCTCAGAAGAAAATAATAAGAAAACAAATGACCTAATAAGGGAAATTAAAGTTGTTACCCCAATTAAAATTCATCAGAATGAGAAACAGAAGGAGGAGGAAAATGCAGAGGAAAAATCATGGTCAACCGTGGGTTCAAAAAAGGGATCAAATAAGAAAAGTCCCATATCCCCTGAGGGAAGGTACATGACCTTTGAACCGAACTTATGTTCTAGTAAGAAATTTGAGAACTCATCCATGGGGAAATCAAACAAGAAGGTTGGAGGTCAAAAACTAGGAGTTCAAACTAGACAACAAAAAGCTGATATTGGTACCCCAAAGGGATAAAAAGGAAGATCAGAAAAAAACCCAAAGGGAGGAGGAAGCTGAATAGAACATTGCTGATGGAAAAAAAATTACCATCCATCAGGTTTCTATAATCACCTAAAAATGGTCACATAAACCCTAGACCCCCAATCTCAGCAATTAATCAAGAAACCCTAATCTTGATTAAACCTAAGTCCTAAATCAAATAGGCAATTATTGAATTTGAACTAATCTGACCTAAACCCTAGGTCCTAATCGATCATCTTACTTGATTAATTAATTAATTCCTAAAATCACATTACATTGGCAAATAAACTTTATACTATTATTTAATTGATATTATGACATATTAATTAAATAAAAATTACTAAATTATCAATTAAATCAAAAAGGAATTAAATTAATTACAAAAACATAAATGTGCATCCAAATTCAATTAATTTATTAAAAATGCATATGACATCATCAAATCCAGTTAACTGATTTATCAAAATGGAAACAATCCAGTTCTACTCAGTTAACTGATTCTCCACTGATTATCATTTTAGAAACATTTCAGTTAACTGTGAACTGATTTTGGAAGTTTCCAAAATAACTGATCAGTCAGTTTAGTCAACTGACTCTCTCGACCAATCGAATCACTTGCACATGGATTGTGCTTATTCAATCAAATCTGAGCCACTCTTTTTGTTCGATCTCGACCGTCGATCCAAGAGGGATTTCTATAAAAGAGAAACTCTTTTCCTTCACAAAGGATCCCATATTTTTATTATCATTATTATGCTGTAATTTGCATTCAATCATTTATCATTTTAGCATTCAATTTGATTAACATTTGGTTTACTTTTATGCAATCATGCAAATCTAATGATAGAACACACTTCCATTTGGTGTATTAAAATTAATCCATCACACTTCAATTGGTGCCTAAAAATTGAATTTAATTATCTTGGGTTAACATCAAATTTGCACTCATTTAGATTAATCAGAGCATTTTACTTTT
>MU226899.1:735064-748281 GCA_018584345.1 Thuja plicata
TACATTGGCAAATAAACTTTATACTATTATTTAATTGATATTATGACATATTAATTAAATAAAAATTACTAAATTGTCAATTAAATAAAAAAGGAATTAAATTAATTATAAAAACATAAATGTGCATCCAAATTTAATTAATTTATTAAAAATGCATATGACATCATCAAATCCAGTTAACTGATTTATCAAAATAGAAACAATCCAGTTCTACTCAGTTAACTGATTCTCCACTGATTATCATTTTAGAAACATTTCAGTTAACTGTGAACTGATTTTGGAAGTTTCCAAAATAACTAATCAGTCACTTTAGTCAACTGACTCTCTCGACCAATCGAATCACTTGCACATGGATTGTGCTTCTTCAATCGAATCTGAACCACTCTTTTTGTTCGATCTCGACCGTCGATTCAAGAGAGATTTCTATAAAGAGAAACTCTTTTCCTTCACAAAGGATCCCAAAATTTTATTATCGTTATTATGCTGTAATTTGCATTCAATCATTTATCATTTTGGCTTTCAATTTGATTAACATTTGGTTTAATTTTGTGCAATCATGAAAATCTAATCATAGAGCACACTTCCATTTGGTGTATTAAAATTAATCCATCACACTTCAATTGGTGCCTAAAAATTGAATTTAATTATGTTGGGTTAACATCAAATTTGCACTCATTTAGATTAATCAGAGTATTTTACTTTCAGCATATATATTAAATCCTTCGTTTTGGTTTTCGGTGTAGTCACTGAGCTTGCAATGACCTGAGAGAAAGCTCATACTCCTGCCTTCTAGAAGGCAACATGTTGATTCTTTCATACATGCAAGATGAATGAATCCATATTCATTCTTGTATGTAACTAAAGAGAAATGACCATGTTGAAGTGTTCTGCTAAATCAGAGGCCCACATTTAGCACGCACATTTTGTACCCCAATCCTTAAATGAAGATAATCTCTTGGAATATTCAAGGACTCAATAGTCCTCATAAGCAAGATGTAGTTATAAATCTAGTTAGAGACTCCAAACCTGATATTGTGTTGATTCAAGAAACTAAAATAAGCAAAGAAAAGGTTGAAAAAATGAAGATGGTTAAAAATGGTAAAAGCATAGGTAGCAGCTTGAAAGGGGCTTCGAGAGGTCTGGCTGTCTTCTAGAACCAATCTTTTTATGATTGTAAGCTTATTAAAGAAGATAAGAATTTTATTGTTGTTCCTGTAAGGAGTTTAAAGGATAATTTATCTTGGACTATAATCAATGTGTATGCCCCTAATACTAAGACTGGAAGAAGTAAAATTTGGAAGAACTTGCATGAGTAGATGGAAGGAAGAAGAGATAACAATGTCATTCTTATGGGAGACTTTAACACACCTTTAAAGCAGGAAGATAAAAAAGGTGGTTATCCCGCCCAAGTGGAAAGCAGAGTGGATTTCATGAACTTCATTATCAATGAAGGGCTAATGGATATTGATCTAGAAGGCATAAACTACACCTGGTCAAACTGTAGGGTGGGAGAGGACCTGATTTAAGTTAACCTAGATAGGGGGCTGATAAATCTAGAATGGTTTACTAAGTAATCCTGTGCTCTTTCCTCTCTTCTAAGAATTGGATCAGATCATTTCCCTATTTCTCTCAATGTTTCTCTATTTACTGGAAAAAGAAATGCCCCCTTTAGATTTGATAAAATGTGGCTAGACCATCTTGATATGGAAAATAAAATAAGGGAATGGTGGAGCAATGAGGTGGAAGGAACTTCTATGTTCAAAGTAGCCAAGAAACTAGCTAATGTCAAAACCAATGTTAAAAGTTGGAACAAGCACATACATGGTGATATTTTCAAAGCTAAAAGTAAATCCCAAATGGAACTGAAAGAAATTCAGGAGGATATCCAAAGGAATGGGTTAACAGAAACTCTGAGAAGCCAAGAAAATATAGCCCTTGCTGATCTTCATAATATCATAGCAAAAGAAGAAATATACTGGAGACAAAGATCCAGATCCCTCTGGCTTAAAGCAGGTGATAAGAACACAAGATTTTTTCACATCACTACTCTAAAACATAAGGCTATTAACATAATCCACTCTCTCACTACTGGAAATGGAAAAATATCCAAAGAAGAGGATATTAGGAAAGAAATGGTGAGCTATTTTTCTTCTTTACTTTCTAAAGATCAGAGCATTGACTTGGTTGAGCAGAGGAAATTAATTTCCTCCATTCCTCACATTCTGGACTCTGAGGCTAATACCCTATTAAGAGCTATCCCTTCAGAGACTAAAATCAAGAAGGCTGTCCTTTCCTTTGAAGGAGAGAAATCTCCTGGCCTGGATGGGTTTCAGATGTTCTTCTTCCAGCAATTTTGGAGCATTGTTGGGAAAAATGTCTGCTCTGTGGTTAAAGAATTCTATGGTACTAAATCAATCCTCAAAGAAATCAACTCAACATTCATTTCTCTCATCCCTAAAAAATATGGAGTAGATACGGTTGATGGATTTTGCCCCATAAGCCTTTGCAATTCTCTCTATAAAATCATCTCGAAGGTTATGACAACAATAAATTTGAGCTTGCTGCCAAGTCTTATATCTTCGCAACAGAATGGGTTCGTCCCTGATAGAAAAATTCTTGACTCTATTATGGTTGTGCACAAGAACATTCACTACCTTCAAGCCTCTAAAAAATAGGATGAAATTGAATCTTTCAAAGGCCTATGACAAAGTGGACTGGTCTTTCATGTCTAAAATTCTTAGTTCCTTTGGTTTTGATAATGATGTGATAAGATTGATTATGTAATTGGTCACTACGGTGTCTTCCCCGGTGTTGGTCAATGGTGGTTCCTCCATTTTCTTCCATCCCTCTAGAGGGCTCAGACAAGGTGATCCTATTTCCCCCATCCTCTTCGCTATAATGGGAGAAAGCCTTGGGAGATTGATAGAAAGCATGGTTTCTTCTGGTCATATTTCTGGTCTCCAACCTACTTCGGCTCAAAAAAAATTCTCTCATGAGAAATTTGTGGATGACACAATTATGATGGGAGAAGCTTCTATTTTGGAAGATAGGAATATGAAAAAGGTTTTGAATAATTACACCAAAGCTTTAGGTTAATCTATTAACTGGGAGAAGAGTTCTTTATTTTTTTGTAATACATCTGAAGTTAGACAAAGAAAGATTTCTTCTATTCTGGGATGTAAGATAAGGAAGCTTCCCTCTATTTATCTGGGTCTCCCCCTATGCCTTAAACTAGACGATGCTTTTTAGAATAGCATAATAGACCACTTTCATAATAAGTTAGCTGGATGGAAAGGTGCTACCCTTAGTCAAGCTAGTAAAGTCCAACTTCTGAAATCTACTCTTCAGAATATTCCAGTTTATGCCCTGAGCCTTTTTAAAATTCCTCAGAAATTTACTGGCATAATTGAAAAGATTCAGAAAAGGTTTCTTTGGTTCGGAGTAGAAGAGAAGAAAAGGTTAAGCCTTGTGGCTTGGGAGGTGGTCTGTAAACCAAAGAAATGGGGAGGGCTTGGAATAAGAAGTATCAATAACACAAACAATTCCCTGCTTGCAAAACAATGCTGGCAAATTTTTGAAGAAGAGAAGGAATGGACTACTATCTTCAAGAGAAAGTACCACTTATCTTCTCTAGAGGAAGCTATAAGGAACCTTTTGGAGATAAATGGCTCTTTCATTTGGAACAACATTAGAAAAAGAAGGGATTCAATTAGGAAAGGGGCTAGATGGAAGTTGAGAAATGGTAGGAAGATGAATTTTTGGACTGACAACTGGCTGAAGGAAGATGCATTAAGTGAAAAATAGGAATGGAGGCCTACGCTGGTGGATTGTATTGATATTATTGGAGAGAAAGTTTCTGATTACTGGATCAATGATAAATGGGTTGATCTTAGCTCCTTTGATGATTCACTACATTTTGGTCAATAAGTTTCTTTCCCCCTAGTTCATTAGACCTAAAAAAGAAGATTATTTAATCTGGGGGTTGGAGGTGAATGGTAAATTCTCAGTCTCATCTACTTCTACCCTTCTGCACCAAAAAGATCTCTACTCTCCTAGCTGTAAGGTATGGAACAACAACCTTATTCCTAAAATTAACATGTTCTTTTGGCTTCTTGTTCAGAATAAAATCCTCACTATGGATAATCTTCAAAAAAGGGACATTAGCATGCCTACTAGATGTATCCTATGCTGCTCAGACGCTGAAAATAGTAATCACTTAATGATACACTGTCCCTTCTTCTCCAAAGTCTGGAACTCAATGCTCAATATTATCAATGTGGAGTGGGTCAATCCTTTTAAATTTTAGGACTTGGTCAATCAATGGAGCTTCCCCCTCAAGGGTAAGGACACCAAAGAACTTTGGAAGCTTATTATTCCTCACTTCACTTGGAGAATATGGAAGGAAAGAAACAATAGAATCTTTAGAGAAAAAAGCTCTCCCTTTCAAATTGTGGCTAATGGAGTTTGTAGAAGTATCCTGGAAAATTTTAAAAATCAGCTTCCTAGTGATTCCCCTTCCAAGAATCTTCTCAGTATTAGTGAAATCCTTATGAAGGTTCAGGTGCAGAAAGATAGAAATCAAAATTTGAGGGAAAATACTAGATGGAAAGCCCCTCCAAATGGCTGGGTTAAAGGGAATTTTGATGGGGCAGCGAAAGGGAATCTTGGGTCTGCTGGAGTAGGAGGCCTTATAAGGGATGGGGCTAGAAATTGTCTAGGAGCTGTGGCAGGTCCACTAGAAATTTAGACTAACCACATGGGTAAAGCTATGGCTGCTCTTCATGTGGTTAATTGGCTAAAGATATGGGAATCTCTAAACTTTGGGTGGAGGGAGATTCTCTAAATATTATTAACTGTATCAAAGGTAATTATGAAGCTTCATGGACAATAAGCCATATCATTGAAAAAATTAAATCTTTATTATCTAATTTTGAAGATTACCATATCACACATGTCTATAGAGAAGGTAACATGTCGGTGGATGGTTTAGCAAATGTGGGTGTGTACTCTGATGTCATGCAATCATGGCGAGGTGAGGTGGATTTTAAAATGGAGATGGCTAGTCTTATCAAGTATGATAGGATAAATAGCATTGAAGGAGTTATAAATAATGATAATTAATGATGAGGTCATATTTAATTATTAAAAGTAATGTGTGCTATCATTCGAAGGAAATAGGTTTAATTAGATTAGTGACACCACATGCTTTTTGGGTGTCAAATTTGAACTAGATTAATCATAACAGTAGAGTGTGCTTGGAATTTGTGTTCAAAATTGCTAAGGATCGACATCTTCAAGTAGAAACAAGAAAAATGGGAGGAGGTTTCAAGAGAGAGGAGCTAATTGACTATACAAAATGGAAAGAGAAGAGGAAATTTTGGAGAATATTGAGAAAAGGAGGCATTTCTCAGTATCTGGAGAAGCTCCATGGCTGGGATACGGAGATAAAAAAATAGTTTGCAGAGGGTTGGAAGGATGGGAAAGTGCATTTGTGGGGGAAATATTTTACCCTTTCCATGAGGGTCATTTCAGAAATAACAAGTTTTCCTTGTGAGGGCATGAAATTATATAGGGCCAAAAAGAGGGCTGGAACACAGGCTTACAAGATATTTCCAAAAATGGAGGATGAAGAAGCCCTTCTCAGTAAAGGTATTGGGGATTATGTCAACATTAAAAAAATCAAGTCTCACTAGGTAGACATTCTCACTGTTATGATTGAGTATTTCACACTGGATGGCAGATACTCCAAAATCTACAACCTACATTTCGTTCTGGCCAACCACTTCAGGCATGGTAAAAAAATCTTGTTCCCTTTCTATCTCCTAAGTTCATTGCACAATAGTGTGATGGAGCACAGAAAGAAGTCGAGCAACCTGGTTCTCCATGTAGGGCTCATTTTGCTTATTCTTGAGTATGCTTACAATCTTCTTGAGCTAATACCTAAGAGGGTTAAAGGTAGTATGACACAAGTGATATAGGAAAGTGAAAAATAGAGTCTGAAAAAAGGGTCAAAACTAAGAAGAAAGATAAGTCGGAGAAGACTGGTGATGAAACCCCACAAAATCAAGGAAAAGATCAAGAGGATCAGCACAATGGTGATGATGATAATGAAAAAGATAATATGGAAAAAGGAAATGAGGATCAGCTGAGAAAGGATAACTCTCAAATGGAAGGGGAAGATATGCCCAATGACGATGAGGGCATGGGTGCCGATGAGAATTATGATGAAAAGGAAATTGAGGGAGATGGAAAAGAGGGAGATGAAAGAGAGGAAAATAAGAATGAGGAAGATGGTGAGGAGGGTAATAAGATGCAACTAACTTTAAAGGCAGAGAAAAGGAACAATAAAAAAAGGAGAATGGGCCTAGATGTGGTAGGGTTTGAAAAAGATGACAAAATCCTAAAAAGAAAAGTCGACTATGGGGCTAATATGGAAGATTGGTTGAAAGAGGAGATGATGTTCATGAGAGTCAATTAACAAAGATGCAGGAGGCGATGGATCCTTTCAAAGATAAGGTTGACAAAATGGAAAATAAGTTGATGATTAAGGATAAAGATAGCAATAGAGATGAGGAATTTACAACAAGAGTTAATGAGATTGTGGAAGAAAAGCTAAAAGAAATGAAAGAAAAAATAAGCCACAATGGGCACATGATATAGATTATTTTGAAGCATAGCAATGAAGGGCTACAAGTGTTGATTCAGAATCTAAAAGTGCTTTACGCCTATCTAGAAAAAATCCTGCTGGAAAATACCACAATTACTATTGATGAAAATGATGGAAGCTCAGGCCCTGGTCCAAGAACCCGAAGCGGAGTTAAAAGAAAAGTCCTTGAGATTCTGAAAGAGATGCTGGAGCTGAAGGAGTCCATCAAAAAAATGGAAGAAATGTAGAAGGAGGCTGAGGTAGCCTATCAAAAAATGATGTAATGTTTCTTCTGTTGGTCTGGAAATTTTGCTGGAAGTTGTTCAAGAAGTTGTGCTAGAATTTGTGCTGGTATCTATGCCTATCTTTGGCAATTTTTTTTCTATCTTGTTTTAGTTCTTTTGTTTCTTGTTGGGTCCCACCTTTTGTTCATTATAGGCATTCTCTATTTGTATGTGCCTTTGATGCCTATCATTTGTAGCTTTTTGTAAAAGGTTTCGGGGACCTTTCAAAACCTACTTTTACCTTAATTAAAAATAGATAAGATAGTTCAAAATGAACTTCAAAATGTGTTTTCCAATGGTGTAAGTAAGAGGGATGGCTCCAACCCATTTTGTGAAGTATTTTGTAGCAGTAATGATGTACTTACGACTATTGGAGGAATTTGGAAATATCTAGCCATGAAGCAAGGAGGGTTAGTTAAAAGGGACAAAGGAACTCCAAGATACCAAGCCATCTTGCAGAACACAACATGGAAGCTTTAACACAAAAGGTAGAGAATAAAATTTTAGGAATGGGAACACTGAGAGGAGGGGGGTGAATCAGTGTTCAATAATTTATTATATTTCAGAAACTTGAAACTTAGCCTAATAAATAGATAAAAAATTTAATAAGTAAAACATATCAACAATAACACATAACACAAGATATGTTTACGGGGAAACCTTGATCATAGGAAAACCCCAGTGGGAATTAGTACCCACAAATAATTGCACTAGTCTTATGAACTTGTTAGAGTTTCTTTTCCCTATTAGGAGAAGTCATTATAATGATGAGTATAATGAACCTGTTAGGAGTCTTTTAAAAACCCTGTTAAAGGTGGATGACACAATTCCAAAGCTCATTGCTCAATAAGAAGAATGTTACAACCTCCTGAGAACAGATACACACAATATATGAAAGGTGAACTGCTATTATGACACTATTGTCAGATTAGTTCTGTTTGTGTGTTGATTCTCTAACCTCTTGTAGAGTTCTATCTCATATTGATTTCATACATAGTTCTCTTCTTCACATATTTCTTCTCTTCTATCTTCATACTTCATACCAATACAAAAATGTATATCAAGTATATATACATGCATTAATAGACGTAACCAAAACTAAAACTTAGTCGGCCCAAAATCAACATTCACAATGCTTCTAAATTAATTAGCGTAAGAGTGTTTACATGAGTGATAACAACATGATTACAAACATATTATTATAGGTGCATAGCCATTACAAAACAAATTAATACACGCTAATAAAAACATGTAGTCGGCTCCATGGTATGTTCTGCTGAAATGCTAGTGGCACTTAGACTTGCTGTAACTTCACCATACTGTCATATCTAACCATGCATGTTTAGACTAAGCATAAAAAAAATCCAAAATCTTAAGTCCAAAATCACATACCATAACTCAATCGTGTAGACGTGCGTTGGTACTTTGATCAACGGTATATCTCTGTGTTGGAAAGTGACATTGCAAGCAATTGTTATTTTGTCATTGATGTCAAACCTTTACTGGTGAGACTATTTCTATCTATTTGAGTACCATATCTATTGCTGATAAAGAAGATTTAATAAGAAGACCAAGTGAATGGTTGAGTTAAGGCAATTCAAAGGGTATCTGATTAGTTGGCACTTTGGCAAAGTAATTAGTTGTTTATCTTTCAAAGATAGTTTTTCTAGTTGTTATGTGGTGATCAAGTTTGGCTTGTACTGAGTAAAGTTGCTTATGATGAGAAAAGTTCCTTGTGCTAAGTAAAGTTGCTTGTGATGAGAAAAAAGTTGCTCAATGTCGAGCACCATTGAAATTGCTGAGTGAAAACAATAATGAAGGCCGACTTACAGAAGTTTGATTATTGATGAGATTTGAGATCTCTGGCTGACTTAGTTGATATTATTGGGATATGTAATGTTAATTAAAGATGGATCCACATCATTTAATGTATGGGTAACTGTAATTAATGCATGGTTTCAAGATTTAATTAGAGACTACTTTGGAGAAGTAAATGTTATGCAAAGATGGAATGATCTGTTAGATCTGACCTAACCTAAGATCTACGATCTTGTTTAAGCGGCAAAAGATTTATCTGACCTAGAAAAAGAGGTATATGATAACCTTAGGGGTTATTCATTGAGTGTGAAAGTGTGGATGAATGTATGTGTATGCAAAAGGTTTGCATAGTTGATTTACTATTTAGCATGATCTAGCAGAGAAGGAAAAAGACAGAGGCAGAAAGTTGCATGTGAGATTGCTTGATAGATTTCCAAGCAGATCAAAAGGTTGAAATGACAATGCAGGCTATCTAGTAAGTTAACATCAAAGCTGTAATTAGATCTGAATTGCAAAGTAAGTTGTATGTATCAGATCACAAATTGTTGATTACTTTCTTACCATTGTATCAGTTAAATCCTTTAACAAGGTTGACTTAATAGTCATTTGTATAAATCCTCTAACAAGGTGACATTCAGATTGGAATGTTATAAGTCCTCTAATAAGGCAACTCCTAATAGGGTGATTAAATCCTTTAACCAGGTCACACCTAGCGGTGTGTTATTGTAACCTTTAACAAGGTTGGCTCTTCACAGGGCGTCACTTCATAAGAGTGAAAACTTGGTAGCATCTTACTAGTGGTTTTTCCCATATTAGGTTTCCACGTTAAATACTTGTGTCAACTTGTGTGAATGCTTATGGTTTTCTTTACTGTTATGTTACTACAAGCTAATTTCAATTGATAGTAAACTGCATGATTAAAGTTGTTGATTTGTGCTACTGCCGCCGAGTAGATCTGAAGTATAGAAAGTTTTTATTTGCTACATCTAGACCTGAGGATAAATGATTCATCCCTCCCCTCTAAGTTATTATAAATTCATTCTAACAATTGGTATAAGAGCTTTGGTCTCCTGAAAATAGTTTGAAGGTACTTGGAGCGAAAAGATCAAGATGTATAAGAAAAAGGTTCCCAAGTTGAACAAAGATAACTTCCCTGCATGGAAAAGCTTGATGAAACTACATTTGGCTAGTATTGGAGATGATGCTAAGTGACATATTGAACATGCCTATGTACCACCTACTGCACCTCTCTCAACTGTACAACTTAGAGAAAAGCATGAACACAATCAAGCAATGTTGGAGATTGCCTCCTCATTAATTTACTCAGAGTTTGATGATGTAAAGAACTGCATAAATGCAAAAGAGATGTGGGACAAACTTGAAACTATCTATGGTGGAGACACAAATGTGCTGAGAGCTAAATTAGAAAGTCTAAGAGGTAAGTTTGATGAGATGAAAATGTAAGAAGGTGAGAATGTTATTCAGTAATATGGTAGAATAAAAGAAGTTGTAAATTCCATTAGAGGGGCTAATGGAACTATTGATGAGAACACCATAATGAGAAAGGTACTGAGAACTTTACTTCCTATATATGCTATTAGAGTTTCTACAATTCAAGAATTGAGATGTACTCCTAACAATAATCTGAATCTGGAAAATCTGATAGGCAGACTCACTGCATTTGAAATATCAAATTCTGATAGCTATAATCCACAAGGGATTGATTCTGCTTTTAGATCATAGCTGGTTCTCAATAAATCTAAGAAAGGAAAGAAACATGTGGACACTGATAGTGAGACTTTTGATGATGATCTTGAAGAACTTGAAGCACTCATGGAAAAAAGACTATCCAGAGGAAAAGGAAAATATAGAGGTAAACTTCCTATTATTTGTTTTTCATGCAACAAAGTTGGTCATATAGTTGCTATATGTCCTGATAAAAATGAAAAAGATGAAAGAAGGGACAAAAAATACAAAGAATACAAAGACAGAAAGGATGACCGAGACTTCAGGAAATATAAGGACTACAAAGACAAAGGTAAGAAATCATGTTATATTACTGAAGAAACTTCTGACAATGACACTGATAATTCTAATGACAATGATATAGAAGTTGTTTACGTTGCAATGAAAGAAGATTCTAATGACTGGTGACAAAGATAAGTTTGAAACCTTAAACCAATGTAAAGGAGGATATGTAAAATTTGGTAATGACTCACCATGTCTTATCAAAGGCAATGGATTGATTAATCTAACTAACAAAATCAGATGTGATGATGTGTATTGGGTTGATGATCTCAAATATAATTTGCTGAGTGTTGCACAGTTGAACAATTCTGGTTACAAATTTGAATTCCATCACAGAAAAGATAAGATCTATGACTCAACTGGAGAACTTGTTGGAAGTGGTGATCATACTAAAGGTAACTTATTTTATCTGGATTTATCTAAAGAAACATGTTTGTTTGCATAGTACAATGATGTTTGGTTATGGCATAAGAGGTTGTGTCATGTGAAATTTGATAACTTGATAAACATAAGTAAACTGAAAAAGGTTAGAGGGCTACCTAAGTTAAAGAAACTTGAGAATGCTATGTGTAAACAATGTCAACTTGGAAAGATGACTAAGTCTAGTTTCAAGAGTAAAACATATGTATTAGAGGAAATGTTGGAATTGGTCCATACTGATCTTTGTGGTCCCATTGGAGAAAGAAGCTACTATGGTGCTAGATACTTTATTCTATTTGTTGATGATTATTCAAGGATGATGACTGTAATGTTTCTCAAGGAAAAATATGATGCATTCCGGTTATTTAAATGGTACTTAGCTAAAGTTGAAAAGGAAATAGGCAAAAGTTTGAAATGCTTAAGATTTGATAGAGGTGGAGAGTTTATTTCTAATGAGTTTAATAGGTTTTGTAATGACTAAGGCATAAAGAGACAGATGTCTGCACCCAGGACTCCTCCACAAAATGGTATTGCTGAACAAAGGAACATATCTATTATGGACTGTGCAAGAACACTAATGATGGAGAAAAATGTTGCACAAAAGTATTGGAAAGAAGTTGTAAGTACTGCAGTCTATACACTGAATAGACTTCAAGTCAAGAAAGGTACAAATGCTACGCCTTATGAACTTTGGTATGGTTATGCACCTAGTGTAAAGTATTTGGAAGCAAATGTTTTATACTGAAAGATAAAAAAAATGAAAAACTATATGCTAATGGTGAAGAAGGCATATTCCTTGGTTATTCAACCAAAAGCAAAGCATACAAATGTCTGAATTCTAATAATAACAAAATTGTTGAAAGTACAAATATAAGAATTGATGAGTTTGCAGAAAGAAATGAAACTGAAAGTACACAAGAACCTGAAAGCTATAGATCATTTGTATATCTGGATGAGGAAGATTCTAATTCACTACCTGAGACTACTGCTGAACAATAGCATGCACCTGCTGAGTCACAGGGTGGAGTTGACGAGCAACTGCAAGTGAATGCTGAGCTATCTGATGGAGATGCCGAGTCATAGAATCAACCAGAACTGAATACAGATGATGAACCTAAAGCAAGGACTGAGCCTACCTTAGAAAAATATGTGAGAAGGAATCAAAATTCTGATCAAATCATTGGGTCAAAGGGTTTTTCTATTATGACAAGAAGTAAGCTGAAAAATAACACATGTCTGTTATGTGAATTTGAGCCCAAAATAGTGAAAGATGCTTTAGAAAATGAAGATTGGATACAAGCAATGAATGAGGAAATTGAACAGATTGAGAAGAAAAAAACTTGGACACTTGTACCTAGGCCAAAGGATAAAAATGTAATTGGCACGAAATGGGTGTTCAGGAACAAACTAAATGCACATGGAGAAGTGACAAGAAACAAAGCTAGACTGGTATGCAAGGGTTATGCACAAGAGGAAGGAATTGATAATAGTGAAACCTTCGGCCTAGTTGCTAGATTGGAAGGTGTCAGAACCTTACTTTCATATGTAGCCTACAAAGGATTCAAAGTTTATCAGATGGATGTGAAATCTGCATTTCTCAATGGAATCTTGGAAGAAGAAGTATATATTGAGCAAGCTGATGGATTTTTAGACCCAAACAACAAGAATATGGTTTGCAGATTGCACAAAGCATTAAATGGATTGAAGCAAGTGCCAAGAAAATGGTATGAAAGATTGCATAATTATCTGATCAAGATTGGATTTGCAAGAACCAATGACAACAAAAACCTATACTTAAAGACAGAGCAAAGAAAAGGTACATTATTAGCTGAAATTTTTGTGGATGACATCATATTTAGTGGACAAGATGTATTATGTCAAAAATTTGCAACACAGATGCAAACTGAGTTTGAGATGTCTATGTTTGGTGAAATAAATTTTTTTGTTGGCTTACAAATTTATCAAATGAAGAATGGTATCTATATCACTCAATCTAAATATATCAAAGAGATACTGAAAAC
>MU226899.1:749000-768622 GCA_018584345.1 Thuja plicata
GCTAATTAAGTTCTGTATGGTACTGTTGCATCAAATATTTCATTCAGAAAATCTGACACATTGATGCACAGTAAGTCACACTTTAGGATGCTGGCTAAAGTTGTGAAGATGAACAAGGATAGAAAAGGAAAATTAGTCATACTAAATATGACAGGATCAACATGATACTGAAGATCTACATGATAGAGATATTGACGTCTTTGGCATTGTTGTCAAACAGGGAGAGATTGCCTAGAAGTTAGAGATTAACAAGAGCGAGAGATTAAATATAAAGAGGCAGAAGTTACTATTGAAAACATTGAAGTGATTATCTATTCAGAGGGAGTCTACAGATGATTAGACAAAGATGATTACAGTGTGATTATAGACACAGAGGGAGAAATGTTTTATAGATAAGAATCAGAACAAAGCTAAAGACATTAATGAAGATTTGTTCATATCAAGGAACACGGGTGAATTTTTGGATTGGTTGGTAACTATGTTTGTTAAATCATTGTTTTAATATTTTGTGTTGCCATCAATGCCAAAGAGGGATATTGTTGGAAAGTGACATTGCAAGCAATTGTTATTTTGTCATTGATGTCAAACCTTTACTGGTGAGACTATTGCTATCTGTTTGAGTACCATATCTATTGTTGATAAAGAGGATTTAACAAGAAGACCAAGTGAATGGTTGAGTTAAGGAAATTCAAAGGGTATCTGATCAGTTGGCACTCTGGCAAAGTAATTAGTCATTTATCTTTCAAAGACAATTTTTTTGGTTTTTTAATGCCAAGCAAGTTTGGCTTGTGCCGAGTAAAGTTTCTTATGATGAGAAAAGTTGCTTGTGTCGAGTAAAGTTGCTTGTGATGAGCAAAAAGTTGCTCAATGCCGAGCACCATTGAAACTGCTGAGTGAAAATAGTAATGAAGGCCGACTTACAGAAGTTTGACTATTGATGAGATTTGAGATCTCTGGCCGACTTAGTTGATATTATTGGGATATGTAATGTTAATTAAAGATTGATCCACATCATTTAATGTATGGGTAACCGTAATTAATACATGGTTTCAAGATTTAATTAGAGACTACTTTGGAGAAGTACATGTTATGCAAAGATGGAATGATCCATTGGATCTGACCTAACCTAAGATTTGCGATCTTGTTTAAGTGGCAAAAGATTTATCTGACCTAGAAAAAGAGGTATATGATAACCTTAGGGGTTATTCATTGAGTGTGAAAGTGTGGATGAATGTATGTGTATGCAAAAGGTTTGCATAGTTGATTTACTGTTTAGCATGATCTAGCAGAGAAGGCAAAAGACAGAGGCAGAAAGTTGCATGTGAGATTGCTTGACGGATTTCCAAGCAGATCAGAAGGTTGAAATGACAATGCAGGCTATCCAGTAAGTTAACATCAAAGCTGTAATTGGATCTAAATTGCAAAGTAATTTGTATGTATCAGATCACAAATTGTTGATTACTTTCTTACCATTGTATCAGTTAAATCCTTTAACAAGGTTGACTTAACAGTCATTTGTATAAATCCTCTAACAAGGTGAGATTTAGATTGGAATGTTCTAATTCCTCTAACAAGGCCACTCCTGACAGGGTGATTAAATCCTTTAACCAGGTCACACCTAGCGGTGTGTTATTGTAACCTTTAACAGGGTTGGCTCCTCACAGGGCATCACTTCAGAAGAGTGAAAATTTCGTAGCATGTTACTCATGGTTTTTCCCATATTGGGTTTCCACATTAAATAGTTGTTTCAACTTGTGTGAATGCTTATGGTTTGATTTATTGTTATGTTACTACAAGCTAATTTGAATTGACAGTAAACTACATGATTAAAGTTGTTGATTTGTGCTACTGCTACCGAGTAGATCTGAAGTACAATTTTTTTTTATTTTCTACATCTAGACCTGAGGATAACTGATTCACCCCTCCCCTCTCAGTTATTCTAAATTCATTCTAACACTCTTTTCTACTCTTTCTTCTATACTTAGCCAATTTTGATCTTCAAAGTTTGTGAACTAACTGTCAAGAATCTATATGACTTTGTTTCCATAATGAAAACACAAAACTATTCATAAAATATTAGTAAAGTAAACTTACATAAAATCTCCCCCTTTGTCATTAATGGCAACAAAGGAATGTGGCCAAGTTACTAAACTTTGACTTAACACAAAAACTTCAAGTATAATGATATTATCTGCTTATACTGTATATCATATTTTCAGCTATATACACAATATTCCTTTATCTACTATACTCCCCCTTTAACATTAATAGCAAAGGTGTCAAAAAATAAAATTCTCAAAGTACTTACTCAGAGTACACATCTAGATATGCAATCTGAAGATTTTTGACTTCTTGCTGCCAAAACACCTGGATTGCATCTACAGTCTGAAGATGGGCACATAGTGCATAGGTGAGTTTATCCATATTTACTAGATCCATAGAGGGGTCTTGATCATATGTAGCAATGGTAGCATCAATATTCTTGATATTTTGATTCAGTATGTCTAAGGATGGCGCAAGAGCATTTCTTAACTGGGTTTTCCTTGTCCTTATCTTTACAATTTCTATCTTAGCTTTTTCTATCTTGTCTAACTACCCTTGAAAAATGTTGTTGCAAACATTGATGGATTGAGAAGGTTCTCTAACTAATTTACTTACTGCTACAATCAATTTTTCTGCTTCCTCAATCTTGTTGTTGTAATCTGAAGTGAGTTTGTTTTTGTCCATGCTATTTGCTATCAAATTTTTTCCTTTAGCAACTAACTCTTTTAGAATGGCCTGACCAATCTTCAGTGAATTAATATCTAATGAGAATTTATTTATTATCTCATCCAACATTTTCTTATTATACTTGTCTTCTGTAATTTTTGTCGCTGAATCTACTAGACTTGTAAAGTTTTCTTTGAAGCTTGATAGGATACTATTGACATCATCAACAGATTGAATATTTGCCAATTTATTATCTTCTAGCACTAAGTTGTTCAAAATTATCAATGACTCAAGAAAGAGATGATTTATCATTACTTTTTTCTCTTTTTATTTCTCCATAGCCAATACACTTATTTTGATCAAATATTCTTCTCCCCATGCATCTAGGCTTGATGTATCAGGGGTCAAACTTGACAACAATGACATTGATGGCTTGATAGATAGAGTGAATATTTAATTTTGACTCACATCTATACATTAACTCTTCATTGGGATCTCAAGAGAGAGTGGTTCTTTCAGTTCATCCTCTTTATCATTATTCTGACTTGTTGTATCTTCAGTTGGGACATCTTCTTGCTGCAAAGATTTTTTATCACTGCATAGGATCTTAGCTTCCTTAGCACTCACAAAGGCTTCTTCAAATTTCTCCAAATCATTATCTGATGCTGACATGGTTATCTCAACATTATTTATTATAATAATTTCATCTGTGTCTTTAACTGTATTAGAGGAAGTTGAAACTTTGGGCACAAAATCCTATAGACCTGTACTAGGCACATTAGGAATCTTTGATTCTATTTTATGCTTAGAGGGAACATAAGAATCTTTTGTTGTAGGTGTCATTGATGGATACATGTGTCTATCCAAAAACACTTGCTTGAATCCTTTCTTAGTCTCCTTTCCAACCAAATCATACTCTTTATTCATAATGTGTAGAGTTCTTGTCTTAGATCTCAGATGAGGTTTTACCAAATCTAACAATATCATCTTCTCATCATGTGAAAAAATGGTAAGAAGATTATCGAATTTTTCTTCTCTAATCCTCATATCCTCTTCTAAGGCTTGTGTTTTCAATAAGTCAAGTATGTTCCAAAATTTGTCTAGAATGACTGTCTTAAGTTCCAAAACTGACTTTTTGAACTTGATCATATGTGAGATAATCATAGAATGTATTTCCAATTTATCAATATCTTGATACTTATCATAGACATTTGCAATTGAATCTAACCTTCCTTCATTGATAACTCTATTTCTCAAAACTTCCAGACTAGGTCTGAATCCTACCTCAAGAGGAGCTTGAGTATTCTTTATTTTTCTTTGAGTTGTTCTTAAGGATGGGTGCCTTGTGGGCATTTGCTTCCTCCTTCTAGTCATCTTACTTGGCACAAAAGGTGGAGAGGAGTCCAGATCAATGGTAGTTGAGGGAATATATGTGCTCTCTTCAGATTTATTCCTTTTCTTCTTATGGATATCATCATATTTTTTCAATATTGACTTCTACAGGTGTTTTCTCAGGTTCCTTAGCAATTTTAGCTTCCCTGGATTTATCTAGGTTTTCTTTGGTGACACCATGAACTTTCAGAGTATTAGAGGTAATCCTAGATGCTTTCCTTTTATTTTTTGTACTATATAGGACAAAATAAACTTGATTTGTCTTTTCTCTATATGTGCCCCATCTAGGATCATTTGGATCTTTAGGTGCAGATAGAAGGACTTGTGCATATCCTTCCAGAATATGTTCTTCTACCTCATATCCAAGTGGATGAATCCATTTAGTTCTAGGCCCAACTTCTTTCATGAATGTACAATTTTTTTCTATCATAAAGCATATAGTGTCCTTGTATTTTTCAACTATGTTCTCAGGTATTCTGAACCTTTTCTACATCTTGATTCTGAATGTCTTGATCTCCATTCATATGATCCTTAAGAGTACTTTCATATGTAGCTTTCAGTGAAATTTGATGCAGTGTAGGTTTATTTATATCTAGGTAAAGGTTAGAAACCTTACCAACAATATGGAAGTAAATGTATATGATTAAGGAACCAAATCTGAATATTTTTCTTTTGTCATGCTTGATAGCTCTAATATTCTCAATTAGCTGTGTGCACAATATCTCACAAAGGTTATAGTGAGTGTTATCTCTTACTATCCTTATTGGTGCCAGAACTATAGCTGCATATACACCATTTAGTCTACTTGCATGCTAAAACTTGTAACCAAGTATCATAGCAATGAGTTTGACGTCTTTATCCATAATAGGATCAATAGTCATTCCACACCTATCACTCCTAGATAAGCATGCCTGCTCAACCTGTTTCTTGACATCCTTTCCAATGGGAAGAAGGGACCGTCCTTAGAGAGTCCTGTCATCTCATGAATGAGACTAGGTGTGATGTGTATAGGGAATTCTCCAATCTAAAACAAATCATCATGAATCTTGCTAATTAAAATCATGATCAATTATGTTTCATAAAACTTGTGCACATTCGCATACTCAATAATAGGGTTTCCTGAGAGATGCGAGAACTCATTCTTGAGTGAACAATAAGGGTTTGACATATATTCCATTAGTGACATAATTAAATCTATTCCTACATATTCCTTCTTATAGTATATGTATGCATGAATGTCTTCAACATGCACGACTCCTAACGGAGTTTAGGAAAGTGATCCTTCTATATCATCTAACACTGACTTGAACAGGTGCTTCTTAAATACATATCTCTTCCTTTTAGTGATATCAAATAATACTAGAGTTTCCATTACTTACATGTTGATTTCTTAAGTAGGGTTCCACGAAAATTCTGAAATGACATGTCCGCACTAGGGTTCCGTTTCAACTGCAAATCACTTTGCTAACTGAGCAATGGTAATCTTTCAACTCTTAGATAATTAACTCTTCTATGCTCTTCAAATGCCTTATCTCAACTATATAAGTGAGGATAAGAGATCTTTTGGTGACTTATAAATTGAGTTACTACAATTAATGCTTGTTTTTGTAACATGGGTTTCCACTGTGAGTTCCAAATATAGTTCCTGCTCCACTTAGAACTATGAGCTCTTTCATACTGCATGAAGATGTAATCAAGAACATAAAATTGAAGGTGCATACTTAGAGGTTAGTATACTAGCCACATAGGGGTTTAGATCATGTCTAGCTCCCCCTCTTACCATGAGGGTAATCTATCTAGAAGTAGAAGGTGTGTCCACTATGGATGCATCTACCACTTTGTCAACATCATCATCTTTCTTTACTTCAACCCATATTTTTCCTGAATCTTCTGTATCTTTCACAAAATTGACTCCTCCAGATTCTTCAAATAGAGATCCTTGAGACTTATTAGGTTTTTCTTTTTTTAGCACTCTAGATCTGCAAAACCTTGAGATGTGTCCAGCCTTGTTACAAGAGTGACAAATCCCTAGAGACTTGTTGATATGATTAACCATGTTGCACTGTTTAGTTGTGTGTACATTGTAATTGGATATCTGACATGTAATGTTTTGATAATTTTGTTGTGCTTGATTTCTCTAATTGTACTGAGTATAACTTCTTTGATTTTTTTGTGTCTGATTTCTTAGATTTGATCTACATTGTATAGCTCTATGACCAAATTTATTGCATGAATAACAATAGCCACTGAAATGTCTTACCTCTTTACAATCCCTTGCCATATGTCCTTTCTTGTTACAAGGATAACAAGTATAGTTAACTGGTTTGTGTTTATCTTTAGGTGTTTCTATTTTAGCTTCTACAAGATTATCAGTTGTCTTTTCTTTTTTAGATTCTTCTTGGGTTTTCTTTCTTTCTTGCATTGCATTGATTTAAATTTTTGCTTCATTGTATCCAACACTAGTGGTATCACCTCTTAAATTTTGTGCATAAAGATGTGATTGTAATAGATCAGAACTTGTGTGCAATTTCTTAATATGAATCTTGGCTTCTATCAACTGAGATTCTATCTTTTTCTTGATGTTCTCTAACTCCAATATTTTCATGTTTGCTTTGTTAAGTTCTTCATCTAATTGATTGTTTTCTTTAGTCTTTTCTTCAATAGCTATCTGGATATCATTTATCTATTCATTCAAATCTTCAATCTTATCCTTTAGAGACATGTTTTCTTCATTCATCTTTTTGATCATTTTTCCCAAATCATTCGTAGAACAATTTTTCAAATCTTTTCTTAATTTCTTGATGAGTATTTGTGAGCCATCACCTTTCAATTTTAGTTCTTCTTTTTCTTTTTCAGATTTGTCAAGATCTACAAGAGCTGCCTCAAGATTTTTCTTTAGATGTTTTTCTTTTGCTAAATCCATGATCTCCTCAAGTGGTTAAACTTCTCTTAGAAGACAAGAGCTCTGATACCAATTGTTAGGAATGGGAACACTAAGAGGGGGGGGGGGGGGGGAANGGGGGGGGTGAATCAGTGTTCCAAAATTTATTATATTTCAGCAAATTGAAACTTATCCCAATAAATAGATAACAAATTTAATAAGAAAATAATATCAACAATAACACATAACACAAGATATGGTTACGGGGAAACCTTGATCAGAGGAAAACCCCAGTGGGAATTAGTACCCACAAATAATTGCACTAGTCTTATGAAATTGTTAGAGTTCCTTTTCCCTGTTAGGAATAGTCATTACAATGCTGAGTACAATGACCCTATTAGGAGTCTTTTATAAACCTTGTTAAAAGTGGATGACACACTGCCAGAGCTCACTGCTCAATAAGAAGAAGGCTACAACATCCTGAGAAAAGATACACACAATATCTGAAAGGTGAACTATTGTTATGACACTATTGTCTAATCAGTTCCATTTGTGCACGTTGATTCTCTAACCTCTTGTAGATTTCTATCTCATAATAATTTCATACATAGTTCTATTCTTCACATATTTCTTCTCTTCTATCTTCGTACTTCATACCAATACAAAAATGTATATCAAGTATATATACATGGATTAATAGACGCAACTGAAACTAAAAATTAGTCTTCCCAAAATCAACATTCACAATGTTTCCAAATTAATTAGCTTAAGCATGTTTACATGAGTGATAACAAAATAATTAAAAACATATTACAATACGCGCATATCCATTACAAAATAAATTAATACATTCTAATCAAAAGCTTTAGTCGGCTCCATGCTCTATTTTTCTCAACTGCTAGTGGCACTTAGACTTGTTGTAACTTCACCATACTGCCATATATGACCATGCGTGTCTAGATTAAGGATAAAAACATATATAAAAGATTAAGTTGAAAGGTGCATACCATACCTTGATCGTACACATGTGCGCTGGTGCTCTGATCAATGGTATATCTTTGTTCTACTTTGTCTTCTATACTTAGCCGATTTTGGTCTTCAAAGTTTGTGAACTGACTGTCAAAACTCCATATGAATTTGTTTCCATAATGAAAACACAAAACTAGTCATATAGTCTCAGTAAAGTCAACTTGCCAACATAAACATCAAAAATATTATATAATTTCATCAAACTTATTACATGTCGGGTTGTAAGGCCTTCCCAATTTTGGCCATATACATTCATCTTTATAGAATAATCTTCATACATGCGAGGTCCTAGAACTGTGATCCAAATCTGCTAACACCTAATCTTCTATTTCCAAATTGATTCCCTAATATAAGAAAATATATATATATATATATATATATATATATATATATATATATACACAATAGTCCACCAAATAGGTCAGCACTTAGATCCTAAAGATCCAACATAGGAAATAGAAAAGAATCAGATTTAGGTCCACACATATCCCAATCAGAGATCCCACATTAATTACACTATGGAAATTAAATGAGAAGTCAGCCATAATATCCAACATCAAAATACACAACTCGATAAGAGAGCCAACCAAGCACAGAGACAACTCAGCAAGAAAGCCAACCAGGCACAGAGACAACTCAGTGAAAACCTACCGAGTAGTCGAAATGACCAATGAGACCCATCGATAAAGAAAGACACAAAAAAGTAACTCTGCCCAAGCGGAGAGTAAACTAGTCTTGAACTAAGAGAACAAAATAAGTTACTGAGCACTTTACCAAGCAGTCTCCAACAAGCTACCAAACCAAAACAAACATATTTTTGGTTGATATAGGATTGCCAAGAACCCAAGATGCTCCTGTATTAGACACCTGGGGTTAAAAGAAATTATTCTTTGAATCATGTGTCAAGTCCAACCTGAATTGAATCCAACTCAGATTGAGAAATCCAAGATGAGTCCTCAATCGGTCTATTCTTCCATTTTACTAGATATTCCATGTAATCCTTTCCTCTTGTACTTCTCCCAATTCTTTGTTTCAAAATCTAGTCAACTTCCTCTATCTATTTCGTAGGATAATGACTCGGTACTCTCACTTCTTCATTAGGTTCATGATACTCATATAAATCTAAAATATTGAATATAGATGATATATCCATGTCATCGGGTAATTCTCCTTCATAAGAATTTCCACTGTCAAATATTCTCAATATTTTTCAAGGACCAAATTTCTTCATATTCAATTAACCATAAGTTCCAATAGGAAATCTTCCTTTATTAAAATGAACCATAACTACATAAAGAACTTCAAAATTTGTATGTCTCCTTGATTGATCTGCACTATCCATGTATTTCTGATTACTGTGCTCCAACTTATGTTTCACTTCCTCATGCAATTTCTTCATAAACTTAGAAAATATTTCTCCTTCATCACTCCTCTTCTCTTCTCCACCAATATCTCTCAAGTCTAATATACCTGTTGGTTGTGCACCATTAACAATCTCAAAAGGTGTCTTTCTAGTACTTCTATTCACTAAACTATTATATGGAAACTCTGCTTGTGCCAACATCAAATCCAAATCACTCAGTGTGTCTCCAAATAAGCATCTCAACAAGTTACCCAAAATTCATTTTACAACCTTTGTTTGTCCATCAGTATATGGATGAAATGTAGAACTATACTTCAAATTGGTGTCCAACTTCTTCCAAAGTGTTTTCCAAACATAGTTGACAAACTTATTGTCTCGGTCAGAGATGATACTCCTTGGTAATCCATGTAATGTGACAATCTCCTTAAAGAAAATGTCTGCTATATGTACTACATATTATTTTTTTCTACATGGTATGAAATGTGGCATCTTAGAGAATATATCCACAAAAACAAATATGGAATCATTACCTCTTGATGTCCTCAGTAAGCCAATAAAAAAATCCATACTAATATCACTCCAAGGTTTCTTGGGAACATAAACTGGTGTATACAATCTAGTATTCTGACTTACTCCTTTTGCAACTTGACAAACTCCACAACTTTTCACAAATTTAGGAGCATCCTTATAGAACTGAGGCCAAAAATACCTTTCCTTAAGCAAACTCAAGGTTTTATCAATACCAAAATGTCCAACCAAACCACTACTATATTTTTCCTTTATCAAATTAGTTCTGATTGATCCTCTCAGTATACATAATTGAATACCTTTGAATAACATACCTTATTGAATGAAATAGTATTCATACTTATTCAGTTGATTTGGAATAGGTCCTGTACACATTCTCCATTGCTCAGAAAAATCAAGGTCATTTTCATACAAATTATTCATGTCATCAAAACAAAAAACCTTAATCTCATTTTAGTCAACAAAAATCTTCTTCTACTCAATGCATCAGCAAAGTGGTTATAAACTACACTTTTATGCTTTATTACAAATTTGAAACTCTACAAATACTGTACCCATCTCATATGTCTCTGATTCAACTTATTTTGACTACCCAAATACTGTAAAGCCTTATGATCAGTATACAATACAAGCTCACTTGGCATCAAATAATGTCTCCATTTCTTTAGAGCTTGAACAATAGCATAGAATTCTTGATCATAGATAGAATATTTCCTTTTTGAATCATTCAACTTTTCACTAAAGAAATAAACAGGTTTACCTTCTTGAGTTAACACAGATCTCTTGAGTTAACACAGATCCTATTGCACTTCCACTTGCATCACATTCATCTTGAAATACCTTATTAAAATTAGGTAAGGCTAAAACATGCAATTCAACAACCTTTTATTTCAAAGTCTAAAAAATCTTATCACCTCCATATGTCCATTTGAACTCTATTTTATCTCCTCTCATTGTCTCAGTCTTAGCATTACAAATAGAACTAAAATTTCAGATAAACTTCTTGTAAAAACTTGCCAATCCATGAAATGATCTTACCTAGCTAACATTCTCTGGTGTAGGCCAACTAAGTATAGCTTCAACCTTCTCAATATCCATCCTCAAACCATCTGCTAAAATCACAAAACCTAAATACACAAGTTATTCTTTCATGAAGGAACACTTTTTCACATTTATCAAAAACTTTTCCTCTTTCAATCTTTGCAATACTTGTCCTATATGCATCAAATTCTCTTCTCTAGTCTTACTGAATATCATAATATCATCCAAGTATACAATCACACATTTATTCAAAACCTCATTCATTAGCCTCATAAATGTACTCAGTGCATTAGTTAAACCAAAAGGCATAACCAACCACTCATACAAACCTTCTTTTGTCTTGAAAGTAGTCTTCCATTCAACACCTTCTTTGATTATGATATGATGATATCCACTCTTCAAATCAATTTTGGTAAAATATTTTTCTCCACTCAAACAATCCATTATATCATCCATCCTTGGTATAGGAAACCTATAATTAAATGTGATCTTATTGATTTCTCTTGAATCAGGACATTCTCCATTCTCCATTCTTCTTAGGTGCTAACACTGGTGGTATTGCACATGGACTCAAAATTTATCTGATTGAACCCTTGTTCAACAAGTCATGAATTTTTCGATTGAGTTCCTTATTCTTGGTCGGTGTCAACCGGTGTGGTGCCTTGATTGGTAAACTAGCTCTAGGAATTAGATCCATAGAATGGCTAATATCTCTCATCGATAGGAAACCATCAGGTACATTATCTAAAATGATCTCCTTGTACTCGGTAAGAAATTTCTCAACTTCTACAAGAACTTCATCTTATGTATTCTTGCTCAGTTTTCTAGGAATCAAAGAGTAACATATATCATTTCTTTTCAAATCCTTAACAAGCTGTCTACCTTCTGTAGACGTCTAAAATCGTCCTTATATTAATTTAATTAATATTCCCATAACATTATAGTTAATTTTAATTAATTATATTTGTTATATTCTTCTATCTATTTAATTAATTAATTAAATTAAATATGATTCACCTTCATAACATTTAAATCTTAATTTAAATATTATTCCCCCTTTTAATGTATTAAATCTTATTTATATACATTTCCCTCATTTATTCCTTTTAAATAAATTTATAATTTATTTATTCCTCCACATGACTTAATTCTACTAAACCATAATTAATTTAAATTTAATTTAGATTAAACTAATTTGAACCTAGATCCTACCATACCTCACATCACTCTCACCAAATAGACCTATCTATTAATTAACTAAGGTTAATTAAGCTAATTTCTTGATTCCTACACCAATTAGTCCTAATTATTCTCTCACACAGGTCTGAGCGAATTTCCAAAAATTTCCTTTTCCAAATAATCCTTATTTGCTGCCAACAAGGTTTCTTACACCTATGATGACACCCTCTTACATTTTCTAAAAGTGCTTCATTGGACCAAAACTCTTACACCTCTTACAAGATCTTTCACATGTGTACTTTTAGTACACCTTGACCCATCACATCAAAAGTTTCTCACACATGTGTGAGAAAAGTGGGCCTCTTGCATGGCTTATGTGTCCCTCATGTGACACCTATGTGGATGCCACATGATCTCCACCTCTTCCAAGCCCTCTCTCTCCTCCAAAAAGTCTATAAATAGAGGTCATTGTCAAGAGCAAATCATCTCTCATTTATACATTGTTATCATGCTAGTTTAGTGCTAGAATTTCTTAGTGCATTTCATGTTTATGCTTTTAAAAATCTAGAAATAACATCTTAGGCATAACGGTGAATGAATCTAGTTCTTAGTTTCATTTTGATCTTGCATAGCATATTAGCATAGTTTGCATCTTCTTCATCCTTATTTTGGTGAATGGCTTGAGACAAGCTCTTCTTACTTGTTCTTGAGTTCTTCATCATCCATTATCTTGCACTCTAGTTTTCATCCATCAATCAAATATAGTGGGATTATGATATTGTGTTGGGAGAGCACACACACAATTCTCTAAGAGAAAATCAACAAGGCTTGGGTGCACTTGTTTGGCTCATCGGAGGTTGTGATGGGATCTCTTGTTGTTTTCATAGTATGCTTCTTAGACATGTTTAAAGTAGCTTATTGATTATATATCTCTAATGTTTTCATGTCTGAGCCTACTCCCAACAGGTTATATTTTAGCACATACACCTTCCATCAAACAAACTTTCATAGATGTACCTATCTCTTCAACAGATTCTTCAATCACTGGTAACAAGATTTGCTTCATACCATCAACCCCAAAAGTATATCTATTCACTCTTCCATCATGTATAGCATGTCTATCTGTAGACACCTAAAATTGACCAGGTGTTTCTTAATCATCCAAATCTGCAAATCTGAGCCAATTGCCCTAAATCTCATCAAAATGGATTAAAATCATTCAAATGGATATTTATCAAGAAAATTTGACAAAATAAAATTAAAATCAAAGGATTAAATAATCATGAAATCACATAATCAAATTCAAGCCTAAAAGGGATCAATCAAAATTATATAATTGATTTTAATCAATTAATTGTATAGTTTTAAATAAAAAATCAAATCCAACCTATTCCCCTACATGACTAATTTAATTAATTGATTGAATTAAATAAGTCATAAATATCTTTCAACATAATTTGAGAAACCAATAGTAATTGAGAACACAAAGCACATGGATCACCCATAACTTTGAATCTCAATAACTCATATTGTCTTATTGTCCCACCCTTTGAGTATAACCATTTAAATTGTTCCCCCATTTGAAACCATCTCAAAGCCTTTCACCTAACCAAGGTTTAATCATGGTCAATTTACTCTACCCCCTACCCTTGGTAATTTTCTATAAATACAAGCCATTTTATAAGCATTAGGGATCCTAGAAAATTTCAATGCATAGCATCATTATTATAGGCAATTTGTTAGCAATTGAGAGCATTTTGATCATTTTGAGAAGAAATTTTTTGATTCTAGGAGCATAATCATGAGCATTTGAGTTACAAAGAACACACATCTTAAGAATTTGAGCTAGATATAGACATTTTTGTATCAATTTCTCATTCTAGGATTGTCCCTGAGAGAGATTAAGGCTGAGAGCTCTTTCAACAAAACTTAGTTAGAGAACCATGAGATGTCATGGATTTAGTTGCAATTATTTAGGCTAAATTGTTATTTCTTTCCATAGAATTGTAGTTGTTAATCCTAATTTCATGAAGGTGTAATTTCTCACACACAAATGGTGCCCACCATGGGGCTTTAGGCCTCAATTTACTTGTTTTTATCATATATTTGTGTGTTTTGTATCACTTTCTTGATCATTTTGTAGAAAGTAGGAGAAGAGCCACCTACAAAGATTTTGAAGCCGCCTATGAATAGTCAAAAGCTGCATGCAGATTTCTTCTATTTTTGTCTTTCATTCTTAGGCCGTGTATGAGATAAATTGTGTCACTTAGTTCTGTAAAGGGCCACCTATTAACAGCAAAAGACCACCTATGATCTTTCAAGTGTCGCGTGCTATTAATATTTGACCGCAATTTGCACATTCTGTGTCGCCTATGGATTTTCTTTTGCCACTCGTGGATTTTTCAGAGCCACATGTTAACTTTTAATTACCGCTTTTAAAGTTTTAAATTCCACTTTCTAACAGTTAAAATCTATGTATTAGCTATTAAATGCCGCGTAGAATTTATTCCTTTTTATCAAGTTCTAATTTATTTGTTAACTTTTCTAACTCTCTGTATTTTTTATTATTGCAGATGAAAAATCATCCAAAAGTACATAAACCAGAGAAAAGAGTGACAAGACCTAGCAAAGAGGTAAGAGCACAAAACAAGTTTTCCAAAGAAATTCATGCATATAACATTTTGGAAAATTTAAAAGAGGAAGATAATTTTTATTATCACTATATCAAAGTATTTTTTGCATACAAAAAGAAATTCCCTACTCTTTAGTTGATTTCTTGTTTTTTAAGTTCTTTAAAGCTTGATTTTGCAAAATTTGATAAAAAAAGAACTTAGGAGCATTTTGTCAATTAGATTTGCAAGTTTTTCTTTATTTTTTCTTTGTTGTGTTGGCTAACTTGTTGGAGGAGCCGGAGTGGGAATGATCGCAACTAGGTGAGTAGAAAAAAAGACAAAATACATCAAAAATGTGCCTAGCCTTTGCTAGCTTCGAAACAAGGTTTTTTTTCCAATCAAGCTTGCATTGCTTAAATTGTGACAAATTCTTTGAATCTAGTATAATTAGGGAAACCATATTATTTTCCATTCAAATGAGATATTAGGTATATGCTCTCAACTTTTCAAAGTTGATCAAAAAGCCAAAAGTGTCAAGTTTGGGTGGTAGAAAGAAAGGGAGGATAAGTGAACCACACACTTCATTTTAAGAACCTCCTTGTCAAGGGGTTGAAAAAGAAAAAAATGTGATTGAAGTGTTTGGAATGAAGGAAGACAATAGGGATATGCTCTTCACTCTTTGATTGAATCAAATTCCCAAACTTGTTGGACTAAGTTCATTTTATACTTTTCATGTATGCTAGATTAAAATAGAACTTTAGAGGGCCTGCCTCTCAAGATTTGCCTTACGAGGATGGTGAGAGGGAATGAGACAAAGTGGGAGAAAATTTATTTTGCCATGATATCATCTAACCCACTATAAAAAAATGCACTTTATCTGAATTGAAAAGTGACTAAGCCTTGTGCAAGTCATCCTCACTTCCTCAACTAGTCCTTTGGGATTGCGCAAAATTGTACTTTCATACGTGTGGGAAGCCCGCAAGGGGGTAAAGGAACTTGAAAAGATTTAGAATGGAGGTGTGATTAAAACCTTGTTAAATAGTAAGCCTACCTTTTTAGAGCCATTGTTAAAAGCCAAATTTGACTCTAGGTAGATTGCTTGGAAGAACTTCCTGTGTTAAACCTGTAAAAACATCCACGAACATACGCTTTTAGTGTTATTTTACAGATATGGTGCAAATTTGATGTGTGTGTTGAGTTTATACTTTATTTTAATGCAATAATCTTCTTTAATAGGTCTGATAAAAACTATTGAACTTTTAAAATTCAAAAAATTGAAAATTTCAACCTTGATCAGCAAAGTGTTGCGTATAAACAATTCTGGACCGCCTGAAAACAATTTTGTTCCGCCTGTAAGTTTGAAACGCCACTTGGAAAATTTCATAAGCTATGTAAGCCACTAGAAAGTTCCACATGTAAACATTTTACAACCGCCTATCAACAGGCCAACGCCGCCTATGAACTGCAGAGTGCCACGTAGAAGAATTCCAGTAACCGCATATCAACATTTAAAGGCCGCCTGAACACATGGAAGAGCCACCCAGAAACAAATAATGGAAAATAATGGATATTCTCCTAAGGTTTGAAAACAAGATATCAACATTTTTGGATACCCTTTTCAAGATTTTACCTCTGTGTAACTAAAAATTGATAAGAATCAGCCATTATTGGACCTTTTGAAAAATCATCCAAGGATTGATCAATTAAGTGAGATAAAAATCCTAAGATCTTTATTCAATTTATTTTTAGGTCATATTTTATGCGGTCTCATTACATTAATGCTACCCTACAACCCAACAAATCTTATCTAAGGTAAGAGTGTCCTTTTCCAGGTGATCCTTTTAGTTCTTCAAGACCTTTGCCAGAACCTATAAAGGAAATAGAGCCAACAATGTCTTTTCCATTTGGCAATATGGATCCCAACCAAATCATTAATGTCAACAAGGATACGAATAAAAATGGAGGGGGAAATGTTGATCCTAACACTCAAGGATCAAATAATAATACCAATGGAGGAGGAAACATTGACCTTAACAATCAAGGGTTAAAAAATAACAACCTTGGAGGAATTAACCTTGACCCTAACAACCAAGGGTTAAATAATAATAACAATGGGGGTTGTTGGTTGTATTTATGGGTTTTTCCTTCTCTCCCTCGGTTCTATGGTTTTCCCTCTCCAGGTTTTCAAATTTTCATGTCTTTTCAGCCTAAAACCTATGAAAATATTCAAAGTCTTAAAACCCTGGCTCTGGTTCAACGTTCAAATTTGAAGAAAACCCTAAGGCGTTGTTCATGTTATATTTCTCAGTTACTTTTTGTTCCACTTAAGTCATGAGTTCTATTGTAATCGCTAAGTCGCATAACTTAAATTAGCATATTCCTTTTTATCCCTGACTTTGCGATTAGCCTATGTCGCGTTGTCCCTTTTGAAAGAAGAATATTCCTAGTTCTTCCCCAGACTTCGCAATTCACTCTATGTCGCATAGTCGCTAAATCTTTTGAACAGAGTGGTAATATGTCAGTGGGCCCATAGGTCAGTCGGGTGATCACAAGATGTTTTCTGCAGTCAAATAAATATTAAGAGACTTCGCGATTACTTTTTGTCGCGTGATCGCTGAATGAGTTTAAAGTAATATGTAATGCAAGGCCTTTAGTCGCGTAGTCTCCAGAAAAGAAGTCGGTTAAGTTCAAACTACCGAGACTTGGAAACTAACCATCTGAGGTTTAGCGCAAAGCATAGTTGGGTTGTCGCTAGCTATAGAGTGATGACTCAGTTCTCCATTATGTAGTAAGAGAATGAATGATTTTGTGACATGTGTCATAAGGCGAGTGGATATTAAAGGTTTATCATGTGGTCGCCAGAAGGATAAAATCGAATCAGCGACAAGGACACTAAGTTCTTTTCCTTTTTTTGTGATGTCTAAGAAATATTTAAGGGTATATAAGAACATTTGGCGACTATGCGACAACCATCAGATAAAGAGATCAAGAGATCTAACGGTGGTCACGAAGTCTGAGAATAAAAGTGCCCGAGGGGAAAGGTCCTCCTGACTTGGCAATTAAGGTTTGTCGCACAGTCGTCAGATAAGAAAAGGGGCACATATAACCTGTCATGATAAAATTTAACACTCAGATTTTGTATTCTGCGATCGGGTGACTAGGTACAGTCGCATAGTCTTGATAAGAAACAAAAACATTTGGTGACTAAGAGATAACCGTAAAGGGTTAAAGGTAACGGTTAGTCGCAAGGTCTCAGAAAGGATAAAGAGTTAGTGTTAACTATGCACGACTATGATTTTTGTAGGGTCGCATGATCGCCAGACAATGACTTGGGTTAGCCAAAGGAAAGAAAGGATTTTGTCGCAATATCTTGAGATAAACTATGGGTTAGTGACTGAGGTCTGCGACAAAGAGATAAAGTACAGTCGCATAGTCACCTGATCCAAGAATTTAAAAATGGTGGCTATTTTTGATGTGATAGTATGAATCATTCAGTAACCAATCACAGGCCTGTATTTTGATTGCTGTGTAAAAAGAGTAGTTGAGATGTAAGACAGTTAGTGAATCACAGTGTGACATGTCAGCTCTTTTGAATGTTGTAAGGTTTTTCCGAGGATTTATTTTTATGAATTTGATTTCCTGTCATGCTCATGCAACTACAGCTACGTTTTCATTCAAGTTCATAGTATGTCGAATTAAAGACAGAACTGATGTTTCCAAATTATGAGCTGCATACTTTGAATGATGGCTATAAGGAGTTAATGGTGCATTCATTTTCTTTCACCGAGTTTTTAGATTTCAGAGCCCAAGTGTTAAGTTTTCAGAGAGAAGAGGTATTTTTCTCAGTTTGTAGTGTTTTCAGTCTTGATCAAAAGGTTCTTAGTTTTAGAAAATTGTGCATAGGACGGTCAGCCAATCTTTGCAAGTATGAGCGGGGCTGCTAGTGTTGCTTCGACAACTGGAGGAAGTGAGGAAGAGAAAAAGGGAAAAGTGAACTACTCAGATGAGTTCCTTCATCTCCTGCCTGGTTCAACATAGAATAAGAAGGTTAATGCTAATGTCCTCATTGATGAGTATAAAGACGTTCGAGATGCTATGACTCCAGGAACAATAGGTTTTTCCCTCTTCAATTATTTTTATAAGAATTCTGATAAGCCCATCCCAGTATCAAACCCTTGGACCTATGGTTTAGCCAGGTTACTTGTTCCTGATGTATTCCTAGATGTAGACTTGTTATTAGACCTAGCCTATCACTATGATGTTTTGTCTAAGACCATCAGAAGGGATGATGGCACTGCCCTATTAATTTTGAATAGAAATTCATTCATGCAAGCCTTCAGCTTATACAACACCATGTCTACAAAAATATACATGACAAATTAAAAATAGAGGTATACTTTGAAGCCTGGGGTTTCTAGGAACCAATTGCTAAAACATATGTTAAAAGAAGTGAAAAATTATTTAGATCCTATGTCAGGGGACAACCCATATTATTACAAGGATCTACACTTCTATATCAAGTATGCTGCATATGCCCTGTGTAGAGTGTTGGGGATAGATGGTGATGCAGAGAAGATAGATGCAGGGATTCTGATGATGGTGTTGGACCTACAAGAGGTCCACTCTAACACCAGTTATGATTATATTCATCACATCATAGATGAAATGCATGAGGGTTTCATTGCAACCCAGAAGAGAATGAAGAACCCAAAGGAGAAGGAGCCCAAATTTTTGCATTATTCAGTTCTTATGCATCTCCTTTTGTATTTCAATTTTGTCATCATGGATGTTAATAATTTAACTCCTCAGAGATTCTACCAATCAGTACCAAATCCTATCCAATTTTGGGTGAGGGTTTGGAATTACACTTCTAGGGAGTGTGACTATT
>MU226899.1:774649-785604 GCA_018584345.1 Thuja plicata
TTGTCGCTTACTCATCCAACTGATGGCACCACCAAACATAGTGAACACATAAGCACTGGTGGATCTCCTGCTATTAATATCACCTGCCCAATCTGAATCCACAAACCCATGAATACAAACTAAATGCAGAGATCCAGAAGAGTTACCATGGTAACATATGGAGTAATCTGATGTACCCCTCAAATATCTGAATACTTTCTTAACTACATCCCAATGTACCTATCAAGGGTTAGCCATAAACTGACTCAGGACTCCCACTTCTTGGGATTTGTCTGGTCTAGTACAGACCATAACATACATATGACTGCCAACTGCACTAGCATAAGGTACTCTACTCATGTCCTCCACCTCACTAGGAGATTTTGGACAATCATCTACAGATAACTTTTTTCCCACTGAAATAGGAACACATAGTGGTCTACAATCTGCCATGCTGAACCTGTTCAACATAGACTTCACATACTTACTCTAACTCAACCAAAGTTTTATGTTAGACCTACCTCTACTGATTTCCATACCCAAGATGTACCTTGCTTCTCCAAGATCTTTCATCTCAAACTGTGTTGACAACTGATATTTAAAATCAGAAATCATACCCTTACCCTTCCCAAATAGCAACATATCATCAACATATAATGCAACAATAAGAAGGCGATCATTTTCAACTCTGAACTAAACACAATGATCTGATTTTGATCTTACAAATCCAATTAACAACACACAGGTATCAAACTTAAGGTACCACATCCTAGGAGATTGCTTCAAACCATATAGAGATTTCTTTAATCTGTAAACTAAGGATTCTTTACCTTTAACAATGTAGTGCTCAGGCTATGACATATAAATCTCTTCCCCAAAATCACCATGAAGGAAAGTTGTCTTTACATCCATTTGTTCTATCTCTAAATCATATGATGCAGCAAGAGATAACAGAAATCTAATGGATGTCAACTTTGCAATAGGAGAGAATATTTCACCATAATCCATTTCCTCTACCTGTGAATACCCCTTTGCAACCAATCTAGCTTTGTACCTTTCAACACTACCATCTACACAGAATTTCTTCTTGAACACCCATTTATAGCCAACAAATTTTCTCTCTTTAGGCAAAGGTACAAGGTCCCAAGTTTTTTTTTGCTCCAATGAAGCCATCTCATCATCCATAGCCTCAATCCAGGAACCTACACCTTCCATGCCCAAAGCCTCTTTCATAGATCTAGGCTCATGAGTGATAGTAATCAAAGAAAAAGTACAACTAGAATCTAACATAGAATAACCAAACCTTTCTGGTTGCTTTCTTTCTCTCGTGGATCTCCTTAATGGCTGAGGTTGAGGTTTTTCTTCCTCTTCTTCCAAACTATCAGAGCTGCTAGAGCTCTCCTCATCATTAGACCCAACATGGTCTCTCTGTTCAGTCTTCTCAGGGGTAGGAGGAAACTGAAAAACATCATTTTCCTTTTCTTTTTCATCTGGTTGTAGCACAATAGAAGAAGATGTTAGCTCTCTGAAAATAACATTTCTACTATGCAACACCTTACTAGTCACAGGATCCCAAAGCTTTTATCCTTTCACACCAACACTATATCTGATGAAAATACATTTGACAGCTTTGTTTTCCAACTTAGATCTTTTCTCCTTTGGAATATGTGAATAAACTTCAGAACCAGAACCATGAAGATGTCTAATTGAAGGCTTCTTACTAGACCACACCTCCATGGGTGTCTTACCAATAAGAGCTGATGTAGGATATCTGTTAACTAGATAGAAAGCAATGGCCCAGCTTTGGCCCAAAACCTTTGTTCTAAACCAGATCCACTAAGCATTCTCCTAGCCTTCTCCATTAGTGTCCTATTCATTCTCTTTGCAACTCCATTTTGCTGCGGGGTGTAAGGAGTTGTATTATGTCTCTCGATTCCTTGTTCTTTACAGAACTGTTCAAACTCTATGGAACAAAACTGACCACCATTATCAGTTCTCACAAACTTGATTCTTTTACCAATCTGATTCTCCATGAGAGCATTAAATTCCTTGAACCGACTAAAAACCTGTGTCTTACTTTTCAGGAAATATATCCAAGTCCTTCTACTATAATCATCTATAAAAGATACAAAATATATAGAACTAGAGATAGAAGGAAATTTTACAGGACCAAATACTTCAGAATGAATAAGATCCAAAAGTCCAGAAGACTTGTGAGAACTGGAGTAGAACTGAACACAATTTTGCTTACCATAAACACAGTGTTCATAGAAATCAAATTTGAGATTACAATCATTTAGCCCCTCAATGAGATTTTTAGTTTTCAAGGTCCTAAGATCCTTCTCACCAATCTGACCAAATCTCATATGCCAAAACATTATCTTTTCTGTAGGAAGCTTGCCTTCCAAAGTGTTTGCACCCTTAGGTACACTTACTGCACTACCATCGGAACCCATTGCCATAGTCTTCCTTATTTCTCATTCAAATGGTGGGGATGAGGTGATAGCCACTCTGTTCTTTGAAATAGAAGAACTATTGCACTAAGAAATGCATGCATCAAGCTAAAAAAAAGTACCTCTCCTAGTACCTTTAGCGAGCACCATAGAACCTCTCATCATCTTGCATCCATCTTTTGAAAAGAAAAATTTCACACCTACATCATTCAGCATACTTATAGATAATAGTTTTTGTGCCAAACCCAGAATGTGCATAACTCCATTGATTCCCTTTACTCATCCATCAGGAAATATGATAGTGACCCTTCCGTGTCCAACTATCTTTAGGTGAGAATCATTACCCAAGTACACCTTTCCACCATCAAAATCTTCATATTTTGAGAACCATTTTCGATGAGAGGTCATGTGAAAAGAAGCACGCAAGTCTACCAACCACACATCATCAGATGCATGGGCTTCCAAAGCTGCAATAAAAGCATCTCCATCTTCTTGAGATTTTTTGGAAGTTGAATCTGAGCTTTTCTTCTTCTTATTCGGTTCTTTGCAGTCCCTCTAGAAGTGCCCAGATTTATCATAGTTCCAACATTTTTCCTTGGACTTTAAAGGAGTCTTAGAACTCCCACAAGATTTGGATCTACACTTCTTTGACTTATTTTCATTCTTCTTTCCTTTGTCGTTGGATTTCCTGCAAATAGCAAGGGCTTCCTTAAATGAATTCGAAGTCTTTCTTCACATCTCCTCAGATAGCAATGAAGACTCCACATCATCCATACAGAATGTGACTATAGTACTTCTGAGAGCCACCACAAGATGGTCCCATGAATCCAACAAGGAACAAAGAAGGGTCATACATCGATCCTCCTCCTCGATCTTGGCACTGGATGATGCCAACTGTGAAATCAATAAATTGAATGCGTTGAGATGATCAGTTACAGATCCACCTTACTCCATTCTTAAAGACTACAAATTATTTCTCAGGAACAACTTATTCATCAGAGATTTGGCCTGATACACAGACCCAAGCCATTTCCACAAATAATTTGCAGTAGTCTCATCAAGAACATTCAGAAGAATGACATCTGCTAGATAGAGTCTAATGAGACCCTTAGCCTTCCGATCCGTGATCTCCCAATCCTCTTGAGATATCACTGCAGGTCTCACATCAAGTGAAGTAGCCTCCCATAGATCATGGTCATCAATCATGTCTTCCATCTTGAGTTTCCACAACTTGAAATTAGTGCCATTAAATTTCTCCACCTCCATTCTACTATATGAGGAACTTGCCATCTCAATCTGCAAATAAGATTCAGAATGCTCTACACAAAAAAAATCCCACTCAACTTGAGATTAGCTCAAAAACCCCTACCCAAAAACTAGGATCAAAAGCTGATCAGGCTCTGATACCACTTGTAAGGAAACTCAGGTGTGGAAACAACTTCCTACACTAATCTCTAAAGGAAAGTATTGTGCAAATTCTTTTAAATCCTTACAATTTCAGATTTGTTAGCTAATTTAACAATGATATTGCAGCCATATACCATGCATATAGAAAATAGAGAGTGACACAATGATTTACCCTGGGGAAAACCTTTCGGTAAAAAATCCCAACATTTCAAAACCTGCACAATGTATTATCTTCAACACAAGAGTTACAACACACTTGCATTGCAAGTTCTTTCTGGAGTCAATCGACACTCAAAGAAAATTCTAGTAGCACATGATCATACCAACAATACACTTTTTTTCTCTATCTGTCTGCAACCCTAAAAAATGCTTATATCACGCGCTGTCCTTTTTAGGGCAACTTCCAAAGATAGTTGTATTAAGTTTTTACCATTCTCTGAGAAAATAGGAACCCTACGATTGTGGAAGAGTGTACAGTGCTCAACTTTACCAGTTGCCACATGTCTTGCATGTCTTCACCCTCATTGAATCTTCTAGAAATAGCTCTTATGTGTCATAGGAATCTATCATAACCATTTCAGCCACGATCTCCTTACACACAATTCAAGATGCTGACACATCAAGTGGAGTGACACATCAACATGCCAACTAGACATGTACACTCACACTTAATTACATTATTTGCAAGAAATACATTTTACAAAACAAATAATAAGAATAGGAATTATCCAAGGTTGAGACACCTTATTCCTAACATAAAATAATTTAAAGGCCACTCCTTTCAATCTCACCCAAAGTTTAGTTCAAGCCAATAATTTGAATCAAGCACCCAAATTTCCCTTTAACAACAACACTAATAACAACTTTGGGAATAATCAAGGGGCTTACAAGCCTAAACCTTTATTTTCACCTACACCCAAAAGGACATTCACTAATTTGGGTGAACCATTGGAAAATGCATTAAGAACACTTATTGCAAATAAGTTTATTGACCTACCAAGGGCTCAACCATATGAACCTCAAATCAATCCAAATTGGTAGAGTGAGAATAACCATTGTGAGTACCATAGAAATTGGGGACATAAGACCAATGATTGCATGCATCTCAAACATGTGGTACAAGTTCTCAATTACAATGGTGTGATAAAGGTAGAAGGCCCTGAAACTAATGAAGATTGCATGGCCTTTAAGACTCCTTTCTATAAACATGAAAAGGAGAATCTTCCAATTCAAACAATGGAGGAAACAATGGGAACAATGCAAGAGGCAATAATAATGTTAACTTTGCACATACCTATTATAATACTACTAATGCTATATCCGGCCATGAGAGTACTATAAATGTTGTGGTGATCAAAGATCAACCTAAAGTGGAAACATCTAATGCCATCTCAAGGGGGAAAGCCTCAAAGGTTACCCTACAAGGGGTACTCCTATTACTATTGGTCCTAAAACACCAATTGTTCTGGCTAAACAAACACCACCTACAACAAAGCCTTATAGTTTGGTGGATCAATTACAAAAGACTCCAGCACAAATATCAATTTTGGAGTTGTTGAAATTATCTCCTACTCACAAGGAGATCTCGGAAAAATCCTTAGTTGAGACCACCATTCCTATAAACTTGGAGGAAGATAAATTTCAGAACATGGTAGGACATCTCATAGCCCCTCATTGTCTTTCATTTTCAGAACAAGATGATATGTCTATCACACATCCTCAAAACTTACCCTTGCACATAGAAGTGTTAATCCAAAGACATAGGGTCAAGAGAGTTCTCATAGATGGGGGAGCTGGTCTTAATATTTGCACTTTAAACCTTCTCAAGTCATTAGGGTTAACCAAGTCTTCTATTGACCCTAAAAAGAAAATCACCATTAAGGCTTATGATGAAGAGGAACAATCTTCAAAGGGTATGATTATTCTACCAATTCAAGTGGGACCTATCAAAAACAATACCATATGGCATGTCCTTGATATGAAATTGACTTATAATATCCTATTGGGAAGGCCATGGATACATTAAATGCAAGTGGTACCTTCTACCTATCGCCAATGCATAAAATTTCCACACATGGGGGAAGAGATTATGATTGGGGGAGATTCAAACCCATTCCAATATTGCAATGCCTTGAAGCCAAGTCACAAAATATTCATACCTCATAATAGGGAAGGAGTCATCCTTGATATTTCCATGGAAAAAGGTAAAGAGGAAATTTCAAAGCCAACATCAAATGTTACATTAACTTCTAACCCTATTCAAACTAACTCAACTACATCAACAAAGGGAAAAGAAAAGATGAGTTATGAGGGTCAAAATTCAAATGATAATTTAGTCAAGACTTCAAAATTGAGAATGGAAACTTCAAAACCAACTAAGGAAGAAAGAGAAAAAGCTAAGAAAGATCATTATCAAAAGATGAGTGACATGATGAATCAATTTGAGAAACAATGCAAAATTCACTCAAAAGGGGTAGGGGAATATTCCGTTTCCCTATTTGATTTACCTATATCTCCAAGGACACATGGGAAGCCATCCAAAAATCATCAACCTCACAAATATAATTCTCATTTTGTGATAGAATGTGACAAACAAGAAATGAAAAAAGAGGATAATGAAGTATTGCAATGGCTTTATAAAGAGGAGGATAATTCATCTAATCCTATTGAAAGGGTGCAACATATCAACATCCAAACTAAACAATATGGAAAAGGATTTGATATCATGAATAAAATGGGATATAAGGGAAGAGGAACCTTAGGATTTTGACATAGGGTATTGTTAGAACCTATTGAACCAGTTTGGAGAGCAAAAGAAGAGAAAGTCGGCATAGGTTTTCAACATAAAGGAGAAAGTTCAAGTCCCATGCATGATTTTCATGCACATATACACATGGTAGGCTCCAAAAGTGAAGATGATTCTAGGGATTATGAGTGGGATTCCTTTTCTGAAGAATCTTGTCATGACATAGAGGTTGATGTTGTTCACACTTATGCAACTCCTCCTAAAGTTGAGAATCAAGAACATGTGACTCAAGGTTCGACTTCTACTCAAACATCAAGTGAACCTAAAAAATCTAATGTAGAACATGCACCTCCTTACACTCAATGGGTAGGTGAATCTTGGGTGACTTTGTGGGTGGGAGATTCTAACCTAGTGTTTAATTCACACGCTTTATTTCCCATGAAAATCTTAGAGGACTCTAGTGAAGAGGATTTTGATCCTTCTTCCATGGACCATCTTAAAGGGGCACATGTCGTAGACCTTGACGATATAATGTATTAACCATAAAAAAAAGTCATGTCCCTAAATCCCTCAAATGATAATCCATCCAATGAATCTTTGTCCTTAATGCACCCCAAATTTATTTATTGGGATCTTTCCAAGCCAAATGACTTACTATACTTCCCAAATGACAATGCAATGGCCTTATACCTAAATGCGGTTGAACCAAAGTCTTCCATCAATGAATTCACTCCAGACATGATGATAGGGGTAGGTGTTCAACCTCTCAATCCAAAAAATGAAAAGAAAAAATACAAAAAAATGAGAAGTTCTAGTGGTGAAAAGCACCATGTGGCAGTGCTAGACCCAAAAAAAGTAAAAATAAAGGATGTTTCCGAAGGTGAAACCTAACTGTGGCACCTAAGGAAGAGAGGTTGGACACCTTACCAACACATGAAGATGAAATATCACCTATACTCATTGAACCTACAAAAAAAGTTAACATTGGTACCAAATTGGATCCCAAATTTATTCACTTGGCAGCATCTTTGAGTCCCTTGGAGAGGAAAGAGTTCATCGAATTCTTTCAAGAAAAGCAAGTCAACTTTGCATGGTCATATACCGACATGCCTGAATTGGATCCAAGTTTCATAATGCATCATTTGAATGTGGAACACTGTGTTAAGCTCATCAAGAAGAAATTGAGAAAAATGCATCTGCATGTAGCCCTTTTAGTAAAAGAAGAATTGGAAAAGTTACTCAAGGTTGGATTTATAAGAGTAATTGCATATGCAGAATGGATCTCCAAAATTGTACCAGTTATTAAACATGATAAATCCATAAAACTCCTAGGGTACATTGCTTCTGCAAAAGGCATTGAAGTAGATCCTGAAAAAGTACAAGCAATAATGGACATGGACATTCCCAAGAATTTTAGTCAAATGAGGTCACTTCAAGGAAGAATTCAATCTATAAGGAGGTTCATCTCTCCATTGGTAGAGAAATGTCATTCCTTCACAAGGTTACTACATAAAGACACCAACTTTACATGGGATGAGGAGTGTGATAAAGCCTTTACATTGTTGAAAACATACTTGATGAATCCACCCATCTTGATGTCACCTATTCAAGGAAAACCTTTATTACTCTATATATCAGCAACGAAAAAATATTAAGGAGTCTTATTGGCACAAGAAGATAATAAAGGAAAAGAAAGAGCTATCGACTACTTGAGTAGAACATTGATCAAATATGAATTAAACTATAGCTTCATGGAAAGGGCTTGCCTAGTAGTGGTATTTGCCTCTCAAAAGTTAAGACATTATATTTTGATGCATAAGTTGAAGCTAATAGCCAAAATTGATCCATTGAAATATTTACTTAGCAAAATAGCTCTAACTGGAAGGATTACAAAGTGGGTAATGGTGCTTAGTGAGTTCGACATTGAGTATGTGGATAGGAAAGCAATCAAAGGTCAAGTTATTGCAGATCAATTGGCCAAATATCCTTTAGAGTCTACACATCCAATTCAAGTGGAGTTTCCTGATTCCAAGATCGTTAATGTGGAAGCTAAGACATGGAATTTATACTTTGATGGATCTTACACCCAAAATGGTAGTGGGGAAGGCATTCTTTTGATCACAACACAAGGTTACACAATCCCAAAATCTTACAAATTTTTGTTTCCTTGCACAAACAACATTGCAGAGTATGAAGCTTTGGTCATAGGTATCAAGATGGCCTTCGAATGAAATGTCACAGAATTACAAGTCTATGGGGACTCTCAATTAGTCATCAATCAAGTCAATAATGAATATAATACCAAGGATGAAAAATTGATGCCCTACAAGAAATTGGTGGATGATTGGAAAAAGTTCTTTTCTTTGATTACTTTTGAAAAAATTCTATGTGACAAGAATAGAGCAGCGAATGCAATGGCTACCTTGGCATCTTTGCTTCAAATGCCTGATCAAAATGAAAGGTATGAGTTCTTGGTGGAAGAATTGGTTAAACCAACATTTGACCTACCTGATACCCAAATTTTTTACCTTTTAAACGGACATGACTCACTATGGTATGGACCCATTTATGCCTACCTAAAAGACCAAACCTTACCTATAGACCAAACCCGTGCTCAAAAGAAAAATTTTATAAGACAAAAGGCTCATTATACCATCCTTTTTGACACATTGTATCATAAGGGTCTTGATGGAATTATCCTTAGATGTTTAGAGGAAGATGAATCAAAATTATCTTTAAAATATGTCCATGAGGGGATTAGTGGGTCACATTCTAGTGGTTTAAACCTAGCTAAGAAAATCCTATGCATGGGGTACTTTTGGAAAACCTTAGAAAGAGATGCTTGTCAGTTTGTAAAAGTTTGTGCAAAATTTCAATACCATGGAGACATGATCCATGCACCGACACAAGAATTACACCCATTTGTCACACCATGGCCATTCTACCAATGGGGTTTTGATTTGATTGGCATGATTTATCCTCCTTCCAATGGACACAAGTACATTCTCACGGCAACAAAGTACTACACTAAATGGGTTGAGGCCATCCCTTTAACAAATGCAATGGGGAAGAAAATTTCCGTGTTCATCCTTAATCATATAATTTTCCAATATGCAATTCCTCACGCCATCATCATAGATAATGGAAAATAGATTAAGAACAAGGATCTAGATGAACATTGTGACACATTCCATATTACTCATCATTCTTCATCCATTTACTATCCCCAAGGTAATGGACAAGCAGAAGCTACCAACAAGAATATCCTCAAAATCCTCATGTAATACCCACCTCTTAGGTTTCTTTTTAGTTTATGGATGCCAACTCTTTTAGGCATTTTGGATGTATGTGTGGATTTAATCAGATGGTTTAGATGATATTATGTATTACACTTCAGTATGTTATTGATCCATTGTTAGTAATTTATATCATTGGTGTATATGTGATTTATGGTTGTTTTATGATGCTTATGTATATGTTAGGATTTCATTTCGATTATGGTTTTCTGACAATAGTGACCTTAGATTTATATGCACATGGATCATTGGATGTTTTCATTACTGTTTGATGTGCTTGGTATGGTATGGGACAGATTCGTAGTTACTTTCTTCGGCGAGATCCACATGATAACCTAGTCTCAACCATTGTTTACCATATGATATATGCATGTATGTTCATCTTTGTGATGATAGGTTTACAGGTTCCGAGCTACGTCTTCCCTGAATTGGCAGGAGTGAGCGTGCCCTATTGCATTGATCTCAATGGTAAGAGAGGGGAGATAGTTTTCAGGTCCAAATCCTATCCTAAACCTAATTATCCTAGTTAGTGGACAAGTATCTGTGTTGACTACCCTTACCAAATTCATATAGTGGTTAAGAATTCGTGTATCCCTCTCCTAGTGCATATTTGATTTTGCATATGTTTGATTTCAAGTGCTTGATTTGATTATTTGAGTGTTATATCATGTTAATTAAATATTATTGCAATTAATTATTAAATATAGGGTATTTAATTAATTGAAAATTAAATTAAATACCTATGTTTAATTGAAAGTTTAATTATAGTGCATTTGTTGAATATTAATATTTAATTGAAAATTAGAGTAAAAGTGCTTTTATGCTTAGTTAAATAATTAAATTTTAAGTTGCTTGGTAATTGATTAATTTAATTGAAATTATCTCTCATGCATTTTCAATTTAACACTTTGCTTTTATATTCCTAAGTTGAGTTTTGCATGCTTTATGTGGAATTGAAAATAAAAGAATTATGTTAATTAATAATTAGAGAATTTATTTTCCCTTTAGGGTTTTCACTTTTGGAAACCTAATTGCTTGGGATATCTATATCTTTGGATTGGAAGCCTTTTTAGA
>MU226899.1:786169-807079 GCA_018584345.1 Thuja plicata
AAAATGACTCTGGAAATATATATATATATATATATATATATATATATATATATATATATATGGATCTTCCTTGTTTTTATTATCATGCATGTATTAGAGGAGAAGTAAAATCCCTCCTTGGTTAATTAGAATTTTTTATTGGAAAATAAAAGCCTATTTTATTTAAAAAAAAAGTGCTTATTTAATTGCCCTTGAGAGGAAGTAATTTTCCCTTTTTAAAATTAGTGTTAAAAAAGTTAAATAAATAAAAAAGTGGAACTTGCTGTTTTTTGTAAAAAAAAAAATTACAGTGCACTACAATTACACCAGTAAAAAAAAATAAAAAATAATATATATATATATATATATAAATACATTATTAAATAATAATAAACAGAGGGTTTATTATTTATGTTTTTTTTAAAAAGAAAGGATATTAAAAAGAAATTAAAAAAAAAAATTTAAAGTGAAGTTTTCGAGGGTGGTGGGCCACCACGTCCCGCGCACCCCAAGTTCCACGGGTCCCAAGGGACTGCATGGCCCGCAGCACTGCGAAGCCCGTGCGATACCCCAAAAGGGGCCGCAAGGCCCGCAGGCAACAGCCTGCAAAACCCTCTGCAGGAATGGAGAAAGAGGGGGGCCTGCGAGGGAGCCCGTGAGGGCTGTGAGCCATGGGGTCCACCCGCCCCCCCTTTCGTATTAATGTTTAAATAAATTGTTTTGAGTTTTATTTAATTTAATATAAATTAAAATTAATTTGATTTAATTTAACATTATTATTTTTTTATATATATAGAATATGTATTATTAATTTTAATTAATATTTTCATAATTAGTTTGAATTAATGTGTATGCTATTAAATTAATAATATTAATTTCCAATTAATATAAATATGATTATTAAATTAATTTAAACTAAGTATTATTGTAATTTACATAATTACGTATGGTCTAATTAGAATTAATTGATGTTAAATTTTAGTTAGTAAAAGTCCTGGTTAATATGTAGATATTAGGTTTAGCTTAAATGATCTAATTGACTTAATGGTTATTTTAGTTAAGTTTATTTAGATTTTAAGAAATAGTTTTAAATAGAGGTAACTAGGAGGATATTGTGTTTTGGAAATAAGCCTAAACCTAGACAGGATATTGAATGGATAAATGGGGTTATTTTATGCATATGGATGTTTTGATTTGTTGTAACTATTATTATCTTATGTTCATTTCTCAGTCTTTTAGGACATTTGTAGTCTATGCATCCTTATGATTCTCTGCAGTGTATATGTGTTTTATGGGGCATTTGAAGACCTAGGATGTATGTAGAGGCCGGGGGGAAAGTGTTTTCTATTACTGTTACTTTATGATGTGTGTATTCTATGTTATTTCCCTAAATTGAACATGTGACCTTTTCGATCTTGTATCATGCTTTTGGGTATTTTTTGCGTTAGATGACCCTAGGACTTAAAACCAGAGGTTTTGGGATTGTACTTTCTATATGATGTTATTATGATGTCAGTTGTGATTATATGAGTTTGTCATGGTCCTGATTTCCTATACCCAACCTGATTCAGTTTTGATGTATCGTTTGGCTATATGAGGATACTGTGGTTATTGTTGGTTATTTGAGAACCTATGTGCTCCTGAATGAGTAGGATGTGATTTGAGATTATGTATATCTTCATGTGTTGATCTTGAGCCTAGGTAGGTTAACTAAATGTATAGTGGGGAAGTGGATTGCAATGGGGGTCCAGGACTCTAAGCGGTTACTAGGTAAACCCATTGAAAAGTTACTTAATAAGTGAAAATATGTTACATTAAATGGGTTTAAAATGAACTAATAAGATGTCTAAGTCTCTACCCATGCCTTGAGTGTTGTCACATGATAGTATGGGAATTGGGATCCTTGTCTTCACGAAAGGATCACCGAGCCACATAGTGTCACTTGGAAGCCAGGGTCAAGAGGTACTACTAGGGTTACCTTCAAGGTTGGACTTATGTGATGACACTTCCCTATATATAGCTCAGGTTATCCTACGTGTGTCAGTTATCTCTGGTATTGTTTAGTGTTCCATGTTTTGGATTAGAGTGCTTCTTGGATCTCCCTATGCATGGAGTATGTGGTCATGTGTACCTTGTTTGTATTCTTGTTCTTTACCCCGTGTGATGGGCTTGTTACTATCTCCTTAGCATGGTGGGAGTGGACCTTTGGTTCCATGTGGTCGGGTGGTAGTGATTCTTAGTACCATTGAGATTCTGACGGACTCTTCTTCATGCTTGGATGTTATTTGATGCAGTTCTACCTTCTGAGTCTTTTGGAGACTTGATCAGTTACCTGAGATGTGTTTTGTTCCATATGTATTTATTGTTTATCATCCTTTGGAGGATGCATTGTATTGTTTATTATTTATTATTACATACCCCGCGACTTGTGCAATGGATTTTGATTAGGTAGTATACCTTATGGTATCAATTGTATATGTAATCATTTATTATGAGATGTATGTTATTGGTTTCAAATTATGTAACCTTTATGTTAGTTCTTTATAATTGTAATCGTAGATTAGTTTGTTTAAGTAATTCTACGTCAAGGAACCCTCAAGGAATGTTAATCATGTATGAGTTGTATTTCATGTATGTCATGTACTTCATTGTGTTGCTTCCGCATTGTTATTAATATTGTTTGTAAAAATTTTAAAAAAAATTATTCCATGAACCTAGTGTCGTGTTTAGGCTAAGTTCTCTTGGGTTCCCTGGCGGGGCATTACACTTGGTATCAAAGCCCACGTTTCTACACTGGGAGCTCTGGGAAATATGTGTGCCCATTAGTTGTCTTTTGATTTTAAAACTTGAAACAAACATAGACATGAAAACTCTGATGTATTTAAAACCATTTATTTAGGATTATTGTCTTCTTTTGAGGTTATTGGGTTTGATGTTGGATCTGAGTTATTGTTTGATTCTTTGGTTGATTCAGGAATCATGCTTGAATCTAGGTTTGCTAGAGGCCATGGTAGAGGCCAAGTGGGCGGTCGTGGAAGGGGTAGGGACCATAGTCCTTCCATGAGTGTTCATCAAGAATACAGAGATGAGCAGAGGGAAGAGCATTAGGCTGGTTCAGAGGAGCCATGTTTTAGGTAGTTGTTGCAGGAGTTATTGAATTGTATTCCTGAGTAGGGTAGAGTGGAGAGGGAGAGATCTAGGAGCCCTCTAAGGAGGACTATTGCAGTGGATCCTGAGGTTGTGGCAGTGAACCACATGAGGGATCTCATGAGAGTTCCACCTATTACCTTTGATGGGAAGGGAATGGGATTTGAAGCTGAGACTTGGCTTATTGCATTAGAGAGGATTTTTTCTATGCATCCCTTTAGTAGCAATACTAAAGCTAGGTATCTAGTAATGCAACTCTCCAATTTCGCAGTGATATGGTGGAAGATAGAGGAGAAGAAGATGAGTCTTCAGATGGATACTATTACATGGGGACTCTTCCTTGAGAATTTTAGAGAGAGATTCCTCTCTGATCAATGGAGACAACAGAGGGCTGATGAGTTCCACAACTTGAGGCAGTTGACCCTATCAGTGGTTGAGTATGAACGTCGGTTCTTTGAGCTCAAATAGTATGTTGGATATGGTGAGGATCTGACACTTATGATAAAGCACTTTTTTAGGGGGCTGAATGAACGCATCATTGGGGAGGTTAGAATCTTTGATCCTACGTCCCTTAGAGAAGTGGTTATTAAAGCTACCCTTGCAGAGGAGAATCTAGTATTGGGCTATGGTAGTCATTTAGGAGTGCACTTGGGAGCACCTACTTCGGTTGTTAGAGGTAATCATTCTCAAGGAGCTGGGAATTTGAGAGGTCCTTCTACCATTCCAAATGGTAGTCAGTCTCATCAGCAGGGAGGAAATAATCCTTCTTCTTTTAGTGGTCCTCAAATTAGGAAATTTTGTGACATTCAATGCAGCAGGCACAATCGGTCATTTTAGCCAGCTCAAAGTGTGTATCAGGATGTCAGTGGGGGAAATGTTTAGTAGTCTAGAGCACCTTCAGTTAGGTAAGGTGGTAGCAAGGGAGCTTGCTTCACTTGTGGGTAGTTTGGACATTTTGCTGTCAATTGACCTCAGTGTGCACTACAGTCCTTAGGACAGAGGCCAGCAGCTTCTGAGCCTATAGTGGGTAATGTTGGTATGTCTCATAGAGTGTATGCATCATTTGATCATCCTCCACCTATGTACTATGCTCCTGTGAGTGGTGCTATGAGTAGAGGTCCAACAGCTAGTTTCTGGATTCCTATAGTGGGGAATGATCCTTAGTGTTCGAATCAGAGACCTGGGAAGGGCCCTATGGGACCCACACTTTGAGTCTTTTAGGACTTGGTCTAGATGTTTTGTGATTACAGAGTGTTATCTCTATCTTTGTTTTAGGCTTCCAGGAGTAAGCCTAGTTTTAGGGGACGAGGATGTAATACTCACCTCTTAGGTTGCTTTTCAGTTTGTGGATGCCAACTCTTTTAGGCATTTTGGATGTATGTGTGGATTTAATCAGATGGTTTAAATGATATTATGTATTACATTTTAGTATGTTATTGATCCATTTTTAGTAAGTTATATCATTGGTGTATATGTGATTTATGGTTATTTTATGATGCTTATGTATATGTTAGGATTTCATTTTGATTATGGTTTTCTGACAATATTGACCTTAGATTTATATGCACATGGATCATTGGATGTTTTCATTACTGTTTGATGTGCTTGGTATGATATGGGATAGAGTCGTAGTTACTTTCTTTGGTGAGATCCACATGATAACCTAGTCTCAACCATTGTTTGCCATATGATATATGCATGTATAGTTGTCTTTGTGATGACAGGTTTGCAGGTACTGGGCTACATCTTCCCTAAATTGGTAGGAGTGAGCATGCCCTATCGCATTAATCTCAATGGTAAGAGAGGGAAGGTAGTTTTCAGGTCCAAATCCTATCCTAAACCTAATTGTCCTAGTTAGTGGAAAAGTATGTGTGTTGACTACCCTTACCAAATTCGTATAGTGGTTAAGAATTTGTGTATCCCTCTCCTAGTGCATGTTTGATTTTACATGTGTTTGATTTCAGGTGCTTGATTTGATTATTTGAGTGTTATATCATGTTACTTAATTGAATATTATAGCAATTAATTATTAAATATAGGGTATTTAATTAATTGAAAATTAAATTAAATACCTATGTTTAATTGAAAGTTTAATTAAAGTGCATTTATTGAATATTAATATTTAATTGAAAATTAGAGTAAAAGTGCTTTTATGCTTAATTAAATAATTAAATATTAAGTTGCTTGGTTAATTGATTAATTTAATTGAAATTATCTCTCATACATTTTAGATTTAACACTTTGCTTTTATATTCCTAAGTTGAGTTTTGCATGCTTTAAGTGGAATTGAAAATAAAAGAATTATGTTAATTAATAATTAGAGAATTTATTTTCCCTTTAGGGTTTTCACTTTTGGAAACCTAATTTCTTGGGATATCTATATCTTTGGATTGGAAGCCTTTTTAGAGGTTGTTCAATCAGGGAGAAGGAGAAATCAGGTGATTGGGATTTTGAGAGAGAGCTTGCTTGGATTTGTGGATTCTTCTTTCTTGGATTTTGAGAAATTGTGCTTCTCATCAGTTATTGAGGTAGGTTCTTCATCTTTTGAATTCTAGTTTTTAGATCCCTGTCTTCCATGCATCTGAAAGCTAGGACCCTTTTGTGTGATCTTCCTTGTTTGAAGTATTTAGTGTTTTCATTGATTTAGAGTTGAAAAATGTGATCTTGGTATCAATTTGTGTTTTCCTTCAAGCTTGCATGTCAGATCTATGCTTGTGGGCATAAAGGGTTTCATTTTTTGGGTGTTAAATTTAAAAAGGGCATTAGGGTTTTCAATTGATATGGGTGAGTTTTCAATTTTGGGCCTTAGTGTTTCAGATTTGTAGGAGGAAGACTTCTTTGAGGAAGAATTGATATATGTTGTTAAAATTGCTTGAGACCCTCAGATCTATAGCTCCTTTCCATGGAAATTTGAATTTCATAGCTTCACCATATCCTTGCCCCAAACCCTGATCAAACCTGGAAGGAAACAAAAAAATGGGTTAATTTGCATGCTTGGAAATAAGAAAACTACTCTGGAAATAAATAATTATATTAAAAAATATATATATATGGATCTTCCTTATTTTTATCATCATGCATGTATTAGAGGAGAAGTAAAATCCCTCCTTGGTTAATTAGAATTTTTTATTGGAAGATAAAAGCCTATTTTATTAAAAAAAAAAGAGCTTATTTAATTGCCCTTGAAAGGAAGTAATTTTCCCTTTTTAAAATTAGTGTTAAAAAAATTAAATAAAAAATAAAGTGGAACTTGCTATTTAAAAAAATATATATATGTATACAGCCCACTACAATTACACCAGTAAAAAAAAATAATATAAAAAAATACATTATTAAATAATAATAAACAAAGGGTTTATTATTTATGTTTTTTTTTTAAAAAGAAATGATATTAAAAAGAAATAAATATAAAAAAAATTTCAAGTAAAGTTTTGGAGGGTGGCGGGTCACCACGTCCCACGCACCCCAAGTTCCACGTGTCCCAAGGGACCGCAGGGCCCGCAGCACTGCAGAGCCTGTGCGGTACCCGAAAAGGGGCCGCAGGGCCCGCAGGCTATGGCCTACAAAACCCTCTATAGGAATGGAGAAAGAGGGGGGCCCGCAGGGGAGCCCGTGAGGGCTGTGACCTGTGGGGTCCACCTGCCCCCCTTTCGTATTAATGTTTAAATAAATTGTTTTGAGTTTTATTTAGATTCGTTTAAATTTGGGTTTTATTTAATTTAATATATATTAAAAGTAATTTGATTTAATTTAACATTGTTGTTTTTATATATATATATAGAATATGTATTATTAATTTTAATTAATATTTTCATAATTAGTTTGAATTAATGTGTATGTTATTAAATTAATAATATTAATTTCTAATTAATATATATATATATGATTATTAAATTAATTTAAACTAAGTATTATTGTAATTTACATAATTACGTATGGTCTAATTAGAATTAATTGATGTTAAATTTTAGTTAGTAAAAGTCTTGGTTAATATGGAGATATTAGGTTTAGCTTAAATGATCTGATTGACTTAATGGTTATTTTAGTTAAGTTTATTTAGATTTTAAGAAATGGTTTTAAATAGAGGTAACTAGGAGGATATTGTGTTTTGGAAATAAGCCTAAACCTAGACAGGATATTGAATGGATAAATGGGGTTATTTTATGCATATGGATGTTTTGATTTGTTGTAACTGTTATTATCTTATGTTCATTTCTCAGTCTTTTAGGACATTTGTAGTCTATGCATCCTTATGATTCTCTACAGCATATATGTGTTTAATGGGGCATTTGATGACCTAGGATGTATGTAGAGGCCGGGGGGGAAAGCGTTTTCCATTATTGTTACTTTATGACGTGTGTATTCTATGCTATTAACCTAAATCGACCATGTGACCTTTTTGATCTTGTATCATGCTTTCGGGTATCTGTTGGGTTAGATGACCCTAAGACTTAAAACCAGAGGTTTTGGGATTGTACTTTCTATATGATATTATTATGATGTCAGTTGTGATTAAATGAGTTTGTCATGGTCCTAATTTCCTATACCCAACGTAATTCAGTTTTGATGTATTATTTGGCTATATGAGGTTATTGTGGTTATTGTTGGTTATTTGAGAACCTATGTGCTCCTGAATGAGCAGGATGTGATTTGAGATTATGTATATCTTCATGTGTTGATCTTGAGCCTAGGTAGGTTAACTAAGTGTATAGTGGGGAAGTGGCTTGCAATGGGGGTCCAGAACTCTAAGTGGTTACTAGGTAAACCCATTGGCAAGTTACTTAATAAGTTAAAATATGTTACATTAAGGGGGTTTAAAATGAACTAATAAGATGTCTAAGTCTCTACTCATGCCTTGAGTGTTGTCGCATGATAGGATGGGAAAAGGGATCTTTGTCTTCACGAAAGGATCACTGAGCCACATAGTGTCACTTGGAGGCTAGGGTCAAGAGGTACTACTAGGGTTACCTTCAAGGTTGGACTTATGTGATGACACTTCCCTATATATAGCTTAGGTTATCCTACGTGTGTCAGTTATCTCCGGTATTGTTTAGTGTTCCTTTTTTTGGATTAGAGTGCTTCTTGGATTTCCCTATGCATGGAGTATGTGGTCATGTGTACCTTGTTTATATTCTTGTTGTTGACCCTATGTGATGGGCCTGTTACTATCTCCTCAGCATGGTGAGAGTGGACCTTTGGTTCCACATGGTCGGGTGGTAGTGATTCTTATTACCATTGAGATTCCAACGGATTCTTCTTCATGCTTGGATGTTCTTTGATGCAGTTATACCTTCTGAGTGTTTCAGAGACTTGATCAGTTACCTTAGATGTGTTTTGTACCATATGTATTTATTGGTTATCATCCTTTTGAGGATGCATTGTATTGTTTATTATGTATTATTACATACCCTGTGACTTGTGCAGTTGATGTTGATTAGTTAGTATACCTTATGGTATTAGTTGTATATGTAATCATTTGTTATGAGATGTATGTTATTGGTTTCAGATTATGTAACCTTTATGTCTGTTCTTTATTATTGTAATCATAGATTAGTTTGTTTAAGTAATTCTACGTCAAGGAACCCTCGAGGAATGTTAATCAAGTATGAGTTGTATTTCATGTATGTCATGTACTTCATTGTGTTGCTTCCGCATTGTTATTAATATTGTTTGTAAACATTTTTAAAAAAAAAATTCTGTGAACTTAGTGTCATGTTTAGGTTAATTTATCTTGGGTTCCCTAGTGGGGCATTACACCTCAAAAGATCAGTTGGTAAGTCAAGTAGAGGTTGGCACCTTCAAATCAATCTAGCATTATGGGCCTTTAGAACTAGTATTTGCACCCTGACAGGAGCTACACCTTTTTCATTGGTTTATGGGGCCAAAGTTGTTCTACCTTTAGAATTTGAAATACCATCCCTAAGAGTGTCATTGCATGGATTAATCATGTATGAGGATTATAGCGTCGCCCGACTTCAATAATTGGAATTATTGGAGGAACACCAAACTCAAGCTTATGATAATTTGAAAGTGTATCAGAATTGAATCTTATGAAATTATAACAAGCATATTAAACCAAGAACCTTTCAATTGGGAGATCTAGTATTGAGGGAGAATCCTAAAAATCAGGTTGATAGAGAAAAGAAAGGAAAGTGGGAAGCAAATTGGCTTGCTCCTTTTGTCATTGTTTCTTCTTTTGGAATGGGGACTTATAAATTGGCTGATTGTGATGGTGATGAATTGCAAGAACCTATCAATAGCATTGATGTTAAGAGGTTTCACACTTGATTAGACAAAAGAGTATCCAAGGAAAGAGTATTAGTGGAGAGTATCATATGAGTCAGCATCAGCTTTGTACATGAGAAAAAGTCAAAATACAAAAGAAAGGAGAAAAGATCAAAATACAAAAAAATCAGAAAAGATCAAAAGCTAAAAGCATTGGAAAAGAAGGAAATCAGGAAAATGAGAAAATTGAGCATGAAGAAATAAAAAATATTTGAAAAATCAAAAAATGTTGTCTTGGTGAAAACCTAGCAAATAGGTGCCTTGATGATAAAAAAAAGAAAGAAAAAAAAAGAAAAAAAAAATTTGAAAAAGAGAAAAGTGCCTTTGTGAAAACCTAGCAATAGGCGCCTTGGTAGCAAAAAAAAAAGAAAAAACAAAAGAACAGTAATCCCAAAAGGTGAAAACCTAGAAATAGGCACCTTTTGTCTCTTAGGTCTTTCCTAGTCACATTTGTACATATTGCATTTCACCATCTCATCTTGTCCATATCCTCATTGCATCCATCATTTGTGCATAAGTCATAATTAAGTCTCAAAGCTGCATTGTTGCATTCTAGGTTTCATTTTTCCCTAAGTTTCACATTGATCACATTTATCACTTGGGGGAAAACATCATGGATTTTGGTACTAAACGGATTCAGAAGTGCACAATCTTGGTCACACAACAGAAGTAGATTTTTAGATTTAGAGGAGAGATATTTTGGAACCTTTGATCGATATCATTGTTCAATCCTAAATAGTTTGATCCTACAACACGATCCTTGAATTTCATTGAATTATTTTATTAGGATTAAAAATTGATAAACCCTAAATGATCAGCATGTTTGGAATTCTTTTTGAAAATCTTGATACATTTCAAAACACTTGGAATTTTTGATGAGTTTTTCATTGAATTTTTTGAGTCATGTTCTTTTTAGCTAATTGATGATGTTTTGACTAGATTGGCAATGATGGAGACATGATGTTTTCTTAACTTCTATGTGACTCTTTTGAGGAAGATCCTTTAACTTGTGTGAATTAGTCCAAGGAAATGGTCATCAAAGAATCATCAAGTACATTCATATAGGAAGAAGGGTTAACCTTTGTTTGTTTATGCAAAAGGATACCTTGGCTATTTAGATGTTTACTATCTTAATACCAACATCCACTTGCAACATTGAATTTGATTAAAATGGTATTCATACTCCCATATTTGGTCATTCAACTAGTGAGGGTTGTACTTGGTTTCGCAGAAGGTTATGAAATGAGTAGAAAGTCATATTCATATCCTTATGGTTGCAGTGGCACCAGTAAGGATTGTATCAACTCCTAGTTCCATAACGCTCAATGATGAAAATATATCTTTGTTTGTATTAATTTCGAAAACCTCAACGACAATTAGTTGCATTGCATTTGCATGTTAGATGAATTGCATTTTAAATGTTAGATTAATGACTTTATTTCTAGCATTTTCCAAGTTCAAGGGGGTTAATTATTGTTGGGGGATACATCAATTCAATGGTTTCAAATCATTAATATGAGATTATATTTTGCATTCATAGAATTAATCATTATTCATTATATATTCATATCAAGAGAAAAGAAAATAAATGAAACATTAATCATTAGTCATTTATCCAATCATCATTTAGGAATTGCATTTCATAAATTAAGTTTCATACATCAAAATCCAAAAAGATAGTTGCATTCATTTTACTATTACACTAAGTATTGCATCTATATCATTGCATTGCATTAACCATACATCATGATAACATCAGAAAATCATATAGAAATAAGTTGCATTCACATCATTTGCATCCATCTATCTATGTCATACTCTAAGACATTACATCCATAGCATAATAAAAGTAAATGCATCATAGAATCATTTAGATTTGCATAAAAGAAATCTCACAACAACATCATCAAAAGGGAATCGAAGGAAGATCATCATATATAAATGTCCATCATCAAATGTCTATAAAAAATCAATATATCAAAGATACATCAACAAATTGATCCATATATCAAGTCCTAATCAAAACTCCACACGGTACATCAATACAATATCTGGATATCACAGATCTCTATCTATCTCATGACCCAGTAGGGGCCCCTAATCCATCTCCTGTGATACCTATACTTGAACATCCTACACCATCGGGATCCCTGTCACCTAATCTATCCTATGTGGAAGGTGGTGCCTGACTAGTGCTAGCATTGGTAGGTAACTAAGCTAAAGTAGCCAAAAACTGCTGCAACATAGTCGTAACATGATCCAACTAACCAGTAACTGCAGTCATCCCTGCCTATAATCCTCGAGCATCCTAAACTAAGTTGTACACAATAGGAGGAACTAGAGGTTCCTGTGATGCTAGAGGTGCCTAGGGTGCTAAAGGAACCTGTGGTATCACCTGTGCTGTACTACTCTATGGGTCTACTAGAGGATCAACTTGTCTATGTGGAGATGGAGGTCTCTGTGGATCCTGTACCTGTAATGGAACCTATAGAGGGACTTGTCTAGCAACCTAAACCTGTCTGTGTCTTTGCCTAGCCCACTTTGGACCAACTCTACCAAGAGCCTGTCTCTAGGGAGGTGCTTGTGTCTGCACTCGCCTTTGTCTAGGCTGCCTAAATCCACCACCTCGGCCCCTAACATGACCACCCTACATCTAAGGTCCTAAAATTCTCTCTACCCTAGGATCCATAGGTGCTCTCTGAACCCTTTGTCTTTGAGGTCTCTTTCCAACTCCATCACCATCATCATCATCTCTATCATCATCATCTGATAGATCATCAACATCAAGAATGGGCTCTGTTGGATCTATAAATATGAGGAACCTGTGCCGTGAGAACCACTCTTGATACTCAGCAGATATACCTGCATCAGCTGCATGTGTCATCATATCCCATCTGATATGCTCAAGCTACTCAATATGTGCACAGGAAAACTAATAATCAACCTGAGCTTCCCACATGGATCGCTTTGCCTATACCCTAGCATAATGTGTCATACCCTGGGGCATATCTTGTACTCGACCATACTAACGGAGAACTCTCTAGAAGAAAAATATCTCTATACATAGTCATGATCGACCAATCATCCACTAAGGTGAAAACATATAAGGAAACTCATCATCATCCTCTTGCCATCCCTCGCATCCTAAATATGGTCTCCAAACGACCTGATCAATATCATCGATTGTACGATGCCAAAACTCAACCTTGACTAGATGATACTAAACAAGCATAACATCATACAAAAATGCATATGGGTAATCTCAGGTCCGCACTCATGTCAAGATAGGTCTGGTGATAGGGATATGCTCCCAATTCCACAACTGTAATAGAACTGCACCTGCTGAGATAGATGCACTGCGCCTGTATAAAATCTCATGTAAATCATGGTAAAGTTGGGCCAACACACAGGAACCCCAGTTGAATCTCCAAGGATGTGCAATCAAGTCCTCCAATATACGGCCCCATCTGACTGCAAAGCCACGACCTCTCCTATTAGGAAGCAACAACCCGTTGATAACTGCTCCTAGTAATGCTGGCAAAGTAGGAATTGAAGAAAATTGCACCCATGTAATGTAGTCATTCTCAATGGTGTTATCTCTAAACACCCATCTACATATGCTACCATCATAAACCAAATCACGATATACCCACTCTCCATGAGTCAGGATCCTCAGCAATCTTTATACGTCCTCTGGTGTGATAGTCATCTTGCCGAGGGGTAGATGGAAAGTGTTATGGTCAGAGTGCCATCGATCTGCCATAGCTGTCAACAAACCTTAGTTTAGCTGAAACTGAGGGAGATCAAGGAGGAAACTGAGACCACATGTCTCGATCGTACGTCTCTCAAGAAGAGTCAAATCGTCGAATAAATAAAAAATCCAAGAAACTACACCCCGTACTCGCAACTTACGATAATGTTCCTACATTTTAAAATAAAGTGAATTATATTAGTTCTTTTTATTGGAGGATCATTCTAAGTCAATCAAACACATTAAATCTATCCTTTCTTTGTTTTGAGTGCATCAACCTATTGTTCCTAACCTCTAGATCTTGAGAAGGGATTAATTTGGCATAATTTTAAACAATTTGATTGGCATATCAAACATTCATCAATATGATCTTTTCTAATATCCTAAACACTAAGTGACATCATGGAATCACATTTTCTAGCTTGGATATCAATCAAGTCATCCAGAGAATCAATCGAAGGCAATTTATCCTATCTATCTCAGGTTTTACTCGCAATTCTTTGTAGGCGGCACTCAAGTAAGTGTATGCGTCTTTTTAGCCATGTGGCATTTAAAATCTCATACATGGTACTTTAAACATTGGAGGCAGTGCTTTACAAAGCATGTGGCCTTTTAAAGTCCTAGGCAGCTTTCAAATTTTCCTAGACGACCTTGAAATTCTAGGGTTTCATAGGCGGCGCTAAACTAATTGGGTTGCAAAATTTGACCTAACTCCTAGGTGGCTGGGGATCATTCCTACGTGGTTTTGAAATGCATGGAGGCTTCTTTTCAATAACCTAGGTGGTTTTTAAAGTTTCCTAAGCGGCATTTTGCAAAAATCAATCTAAAAACCCTTAAAAATTTACAATAAATGCATCATAAATGAGCAATAAATGCACTAGGAAGGTTGAAACCACTTACCAGAGGCCTATAGTCAGTAGGTCTCTGATAACGACATGCTCTCTTGAACTGATGCTCTCATATGGGGACCACCATTACTGTCAATCGTCACATGATTAGAGCAAAATCTTAATAGTAAAAAGTGAAAATGAATAGTAAATTTAGGTTTTTCAACCTATTTAAGCTATTTTACCCTATATTTTGAAGATTTTTGACCCAGTTGGACTAAATTGCATATTCTGCACACTGGGGAATCTTCTGACATCTTTTTCAGCATTATTGTTTATCAGAAATTAAATCATCTTGGATCTATTCTTCATCAGTTTCATCCAAATTTTTGACATCCAAACATCAAAATGTTTTCATTTCTAAGGGGGCATCATCATATCATCAAAATGGGATTCTGCATCATATCTTACATCAAATCTGGGGCATAAAAAATTCAAGCTTTATCAATGAGGTATTCTGCATCAGGTTTCACATCTAGTTCCACATTAGGTTTCACATCAAGTTTTGCATCAGTTAATCAATCAGACATCAGTATCAAATCAATGATCAAGACATCAATTTTTCTTTGAATAATTGTGCTTCGCACATCAATTGAAAGAGGGGCATTTGTAGACACCTAAAATTGACCAAGTGTTTCTTAATCATCCAAATCTCCAAATCTCAGCCAATTGCCCTAAATCTCATCAAAATGCATCAAAATGGATTAAAATCATTCAAATGGACATTTATCAAGCAAATTGGACAAAATCAAATTAAAATCAAAGGATTAAATAATCATTAAATCAAATAATCAAATTCAAGCCTAAAAGGGATCAATCAAAATTATATAATTGATTTTAATCAATTAATTATATAGTTTTAAATCAAAAATAAAATCCAACCTATTCCCCTACATGTCGAATTTAATTAATTTATTGAATTAAATAAATCCTAAATATCTTTCAACATAATTTGAGCAACCAATAGTAATTGAGAACACAAAGCACATGGATCATCCATAACTTTGAATCTCAATCACTCATTTTTAGAATTGAATCTCAATCACTCAAATTGTCTTCTTGTCCGACCCTTTGAGGACAACCATTTAAATTGTCCCCCCATTTGAAACCATCTCAAAGCCTTTCACCTAGCCAAGGTTTAATCATGGTCAATCCACTCTACCCCCTACCCTTGGGAATTTGCTATAAATACAAGCCATTTTGTAAGCATAAGGGATCCTACAAAATTTGAATGCATAGCATCATTATTATAGGAAATTTGTTAGCAATTGAGAGCATTTTGATCATTTTGAGAAGCAAATTATTGATTCTAGGAGCATAATCATGAGCATTTGAGTTGCAAAGCACACACATCTTGAGAATTTGAGCTATATATAGGCATTTTTGTATCAATTTCTCATTCTAGGATTGTCCTTGAGAGAGATTAAGGCTAAGAAATCTTTCAACAAAGCTTAGTTAGAGAACCATGAGATGTCATGGATTTAATTGCAATTCTTTAGGCTAAATTGTTATTTCTTTCCATAGAATTGTAGTTGTTAATTCTAATTTCATGAAGGTGTAATTTCTCACACACACTATCATATTGCCAAGGTCTACCCCAAAAAATATGGCAACAATCCATAGGAATAATATCACACAACACCTTATCATAATACTTTCCAATTTTCATATTCACAAAACATTGTTCACTCACCATTGATGTGTTCTCATCCTTGATCCATGAAATCTGATACAACTTCAGATGCTTCATTCTTTCCAACTACAACTTTGTAACCATCTCCTCTAATGCCAGATTCTTCGAGCTTCCACTATCAACAATTACCTTCCAAACTTTGTTTGCAACTCTCGATCTAGTCTTGAACAAAATTTTCCTTACATGATCTTTCTTGTCTTTCTCACTCCAAATTATCCTTCTGATCATTAGATTTCCTTCCTTCTTAGGTTCATTTGGTGACTCCTCTTGCACTAAAGCATTTCTTCTACTTCTATCTTTCTTTCTTTCATGTATGCACTTAAAAGATCTATGTCCTTCTTCACCATAATTGTAACAAGTTCCTTGGAACTCTCTTCTGTTATAGCCACCTCGGGAGTAGTTTCCTCTTCCTCAAAATGTGCTTCCACCTTTCCACTCAGTCTGGCCTTTGTCTTGATATGTTTATAGATTTGTCTTGTCTAGTTCAAATCTACTATTTTCACCATGAGATCTACCTCTTCCTCTAGGGAATCTACCAACTCTTCCTTTTTTCCTTTTTTCATATCTTTTGTTTAATTTCTCCTCATCTATTAGGGAAAATGGTATCCCTCTTCAATGCTCTCCATCTTTACCAAGTCAATCTTATCTTGTATAAAACTTCTTAAGCCATTCAGATACCTTGCTATTCTTTCCACTTCATCTTCAACATGTCCAAATTTGATGTCTAATATATAGAATTCCTTGGTGTAATCTTTTATCGAGCTATCTTTCTGCTTCAAACTTTTCAATCTCCTTACTAGGTTAATCTAGTAATCACAAATGAAAAATATTGCATTTTCAATTTTTTTATCATCTTATCCCATACCTTGATCTTGTCTTTACCCTTCTTCTTCTGATCCAATTGCAGATGCTCCCACCACAAGGATGCATGACCTTTCAACTTTGTACTTGAAATCTTTACCCTTTTCTCCTATGGTACATTCTCATACTGAAAGTATTTTTTCATCTTAGTTATCTAGTCTATTAATTCATCAGAATCCAACTTTCAACTATGTTAGGACTACACCAAAAAAATTTCAGCCCAATTGACAAGTCATGTGTTTCAAAGAAAAAGCCAGGGTTTGTGTCATTGAAAACCCTAGTTGTTGTATTTTCAAGCTTTGGGTCATTGATCTAAAACCCTATGTTTCTAGGGTGGGTTCTAATTTTGAGTTACTTTATTGTTTCAGTTAAAGTCTTATGAACCCATGTGTTTACTTTACCATCGAGCAAGGCCATTCTTATGTTTATCCTATAGACCTAGCGCTTTAATTATTTTATCCTAAAGTATAGATGCCCCACGAGCATTTTTAATATTACATCATGCAACTCATTTTTTATCCAACAAAAAACTTATTTCCTCAGACAAAAGATGATCAAGATCTATTCATTAAGGAGTTACACCTGAATGCCACGTGTCTTTGGTGGGTCTAACATTGGTTAAAAGGTTATGATAAAGTGCATGTAGATTCTATTTGATCCAACGGAAAATTCATTGCCTTCATCTCAAGATGCATTTTATCTACCATTCACGGCATTGCGCCTGTGTGACATCTATCCCAATGCATCTAAATGGAGTCATAAAAATCAAGGTAAAAGGTAAGCACATTAGATTTGATTGTGCGGTTGGCGTAAAACCTTAGTAAAAAGATGATCAAAATCTATCAATCAAGGCATTGTGCTTGAGTGAAACTTGGCACTTGGTAGGCCATGTTCAGCGATAAAGAATTAAGTAAAGGTGATGTAACTTAAAGTTCATCCAATGGTTGGAGTGAAGCCTCAAGCCCAAGATGTAGTTTGATTAACTATCAAGGCATTGTGCCTATCCACCATGTGTCCCAAGTGGGTCTGACTCTATAGTTAAATTAAAATAAACAATGTTCATGTTAGATTTGATCAAGCGGTTGGCATAATGGCATGATTCCTTAATCACAAGATGCAGAACAAATAACCTTTGAGGCATTACACCTCGTTGCCATGTGTTTTTCATAAGCTTATGGGACCTACAATTAAAAAGTAAAGGGTAAGGTTAATATGTGATCTAGTGGGTTTTGATCGAATGAATAGCATGAATCCTCAAAGAAAAGATGATCATGATATAGCTATTAAGACATTGCACTAGCAAGACATGTGGATAAGTGATGGGACTCAGCCAAAGGTAAAGGAAGGTAAAGCACTGACATTTTTAAAAGGATCAAATGGTTACCATAAAGCCTGAATTTGGAGATGTAAGGAGATTAACCATTGAGACATCATGCTAGCATGACACGTAGCATGAACGAGATCATTATCCATGGGTTATAAAGGAATGTAAAGGCACTGTAAGTTGATGTTAATCAGATAGGCAACAGAAAGCCTCAGCCAAAAGGTGATCAAGATCTACTAATCAAGGCATTGCACCTAATGAACATGAGTCCAAACTGATGGTGATTTTCATTAACCATTGCTATCTGCAGGATGTAATGAGATGTTTCTGAGATCTGCGGTCATGTTTTAAACTGGTAAAGTAAAGTTTTCTGAACCGTTGGGCTGCAAAGTTTCAAATGAAGTGAAAGTAATGGCAAAGTATGTGGCTTTCCTAGTGGGAATTAAATGCTGATTATACTTGAGAATATCCATAATATTGTCTTGTCGAGTCTTTGATAGCCATAGTTGATGAAGTGATTTGAAGCAAAGTTGAATTATGGTGTTTGATGTTTGTTTCCATCTTTGTAGAATGGGTAAGTTTTCTAAGACTGTATTTCTAAAAAATCTAAATTGAATTGGTAGTAGGGTTCTGATATCATGAAGCAAGTAGATTTTGCATACAAAGCTATTACTTTCTTGTCTAGAAACCCTAAATTAAGGATGATACCCAGAAGAGAAATTTCAGGGAAAATATATTATCAAGAGAGAAATGTATGTGAGGATATCCTACAATAGTTAAATAGGTCAACCAATGACACTTCTAAACTTAAAGACATAGTACCAATACATCTTCATTTTTGAAAGTTTGTGAGGGTTTGTTTGATAGGGGAAGATGGGCAAGAGATGCCAAAATTAGCATGATTGGTTTGGGTTTGTTCAAAGAAGCCTTTAGTCAAAGGAATGTGTTTGCCCCAGATAATAACATTTGGCAGTTTGATGTAGAAAGTTGATTGTTCCTGGGGTTTTCGTGGACATGGATTTATTAATCCAAATTGCAGAAAAGTATGACAGTGTTTCTAGAGTTTTGAGGGATATAAATGGAAATATCTTAGTAAGCATCGCAATTGAGGAATTAAGGGAGGTGTTCTAGTTAAATGATCCCTCTGTTCAGATGAAGAATGTTTATTTTGATCATTTAAAGGAAGTATATAAGGCTCAAAGAAGTTACCTCAGAACTGGGCCGTTGAAGGAATATTTTAACAAGATAGGAGGCTTGGTTGTTGTAGGCCCTAATACACCAGAGCCAATCAAATTGGATTATTTCAATTTAAAGGCTAGAGGACTGTATAGTGCCCTAAGTCATATTTTTGGAGAGGATAAAGAAACAGTGATGCCTATTCATTATATGCTCATGATGGTTCAAATTATTCATCCCCACTTGGCTATTATCTTTGATTTTGCCACTCATATTATTGAATTGATTCACCAGGGTTTAATATGAATAAAATATGCAAAGGTAGTCAGGTTGTTTGGTTGGTATTCCATGTTAATTCATATGATCCTATTTAAAAATGTTGATTATTTTTAAAAGGAAATGGATCTAATGAGGTTCAAAGATGATGAAGAGATGATTGTTCAACTATGGAGTGCAGATTTGTCCTGGGATAGGAAAGAGACCAGTTTTATCACCTTTGATAGGTGTTTTGCTTCCAGGCTCAGAGCATTATTTTTTTTAGACAATCCAAGAATTTATAGAGGTTTATTGAATCTTTTAAGACCCAAGGAATGTAAGGAAACTCAGGTGCGGAAACAACTTCCTACACTAATCTCTAAATGAAAGTATTGTGCAAATTCTTTTAAATCCTTACAATTTTAGATTCGTTAACTACTTTAACAAAGATATTGCAGCCATATACCATGCATACAGAAAATAGAGAATGACACAATGATTTACCCTATGGAAAACCTTTCGGTAAAAAACCCCAACACTCCAAAACCTGCACAATGTATTATTTTCAACACAATGGTTACAACACACTTGCAATGCAAGTTCTTTCAGGAGACATTCAAAACTCAAAGACAAATCTAGTAGAACCAGATCATACCAACAATACACTTTTTTTCTATCCCAGTGTGCAACCTGAAAAAATGCTTATATCATGTGCTTTCCTTTTTAGGGAAACTTCCAAAGCTAGTCGTATTAGGGTTTTACCATTCTCCGAGAAAATAGGAACATGTCTTGCATGTCTTCACCCATCATTGAATATTCTAGAAATAGCTCTTACATGTCATAGGAATCTGTCATAACCATTTCAGCCATGATCTCCTTACACACAATTCAAGATGCTGACACATCAAGTGGAGTGACAAATCAACATGCCAACTAGACATGTACACTCACGCTTAATTACATTATTTGCAATAAATGGGTGATACCACAATAGTGGGTTACACTTTTTTGCCTAAACGAACATTGAAGTCTACATTTTGAGAAAAACGTTCACATTCAGATGCATATTGTCGTTAAACTGTTTGAAATCGGAAGATGAAGTAAACTAGAGTCTTCTAGGATTTTCTGTCTAGAATCTAAATTTATTTTTTTTATTTTTTTTGAATTGATTTTAATGGTTTTTTTTTTCTCCCACTAAAACTGCTATGTTGCTGAAAAAGTCATTTTCAAAAAGGTACAATGACTTTGTACAACATAACTTTTTTTCTAAAATAGATATCAATGCGCTTCTTTCAAATTTGGTTTTGTAACATCCATATGGAGGGCATGCAATTATTTTGATGACATTATCATGATTATTGCATATTTTATGAATGTTTAAAGTAGAGTAAACCGTAATTGTGACATACATTGACTGCGTAGCTAATAACTTGTTGTGTATTTATCAAAATTCAATTATTATTTTTTTGATAGAAAGAAGACTCAAAGCTGGAGGGCACTGTTATTTTTCAATTTTTTTTTTCTCTTTTCTACTATTTTTCATTGAACATCA